>QRFJ01005985.1:0-44254 GCA_006176705.1 Cocos nucifera | reverse complement strand
AAGAGATATATTTCAAAAATTTTCTCTTGATCTCAATCAGATCTTGATATGTTTCAGATCTGATTCTTATTATTTTAATAAATAAAATAAAATAAGATAAATTAAATCAAATTTAATTTACCTGATTTGGGTAATCCTATTACCCTGTAGATGATCCTGATTGCAGCGGAAGGTTCTGGATCTAAGCCACGCAAGCGCCTGGCCTCTACCGGTATCCACTCGGGTTGGATCTGGAGATCCTCTTCTTCTCTATCACACCTCCAAAAATCAGATCTGGATCTGATCTGGAGGATCTTCAAAACTCTTTTGAAGATCTGCAGTCGTCCTTTTGCAGCAGCGCAGCCTTCTTGCTTTTGATCGCCTTTCCTTGATCTGAATCGCACCAACCTAAATCCAAAACACTTTTGGACGTGGAGAGCAAGGGGAGAAGAGACTATGGCATGGAGAAGGAGGGGAGAGGCAGCCTTGGGGCGTGGGGTTTCTCAATTGAATTGCTTCACTTAGAATTAGGGTTGGGCGCAGGGTCTTATTTATAGACCTCTTGTGATCCAACTCCTCTTCCTCTCAACCAATCACAACCCTTTGTGAAATCAGATCTAAATCTGATTGGTTGGAATAGAGACCCCTGGATTCCTCCTTAGAGGGCGCCTAAGACCAGTCAAACTGGATTCTTAGTAGAACTCTGAATTGGAATCCAAAAGGGAGGTGGAGTCCTTGTCCAACAAGGACTCCTAGGCGCCTCCTACTTGGGCTCACGCCACCCTTGGCGTGCGCCCTTCTCCTTGCCAGGTTCTGGCAGGGGGACAGGCCCCCACCAGCTCTCCAATAGGTGCATGACATGTGGTCAAAAGTCAAAGGGTCAATGGTCAACGTTTGACCAGTCAAAGGTAGACTTTTGACCAAAGTCAAAGAACAAGAAATGGCAGGTGACCAAAAATGGCAGGTAATGTCTTACAAATAAGACAACCTATTCTGACTTGGACAACCTCCAGTCAGACCATATGAAGGCCTCTGATTGAGCACAAACTCCTTTGGCTCAGTCAGGACAACTTATTTATGATAGTAAAAGAAGAACGTTAGGTTCAATCGAGTGCTAGCACGATTTCCTTGAACCTAATTGAATCTCATTCAGATCAATTGAACTAGATCAGTTCAATTGATGATCACCAGATTCAAACCCTTGTTTGTGTGACCCAGTTAGGTTCAGTTCTGTATGGTAATGGGATATGTCATGATCTCTATCATAGACATCATCGAAACTCCTTTCGATGGATCAGAACTCTTCTGATTCGAACAGCTAGAATGATCGATCATCTAAATCATTCTAATTGCTCCCAAAATCCACCAGTGACACCTAGCAGTATATGGTGGCAACCCATCAGAGCTGAATGCGAACCTCTTGGTGCAGCTACCTGTGTGATTAAGTTCTTCTATCTTGAGCCCCGATCAGATTAGGGTTAAGGTGAAACTCGTCAAACCCTAGTCTCTGTCATATGATGTAATCATTCGATTCGAGTCCAATGTGAAAATCTAAATAGAAACTCTTTCTATTATTTCACTCTGCCATGGCCATGGGCTTCTGGACTTGATTCTCATGATCATCATAGGGCTACTCCTCTACCACCGAGGTAGATAGATTCCATCTTGATGCAATCCAGTTCCTACAATGAACATGCTATAGCCAACATACACCTCAGGGTTCCATATGGCTAGGAGACCGAGTAATGGTGTAGTCAAACTATAACACCCTCAAGGTGAACTGCCGATGCATCTCAGGTCAAAGAACCAGACACACTACTGCAGCATCGAGTCAGTCATTGACGAGAAGGTAGACTTCCTAATGACTACTCGAGGTGGTCACGCTCAGTGCCCTCGTTCTCTAACGAGTACCTGTACTCTCGCTCCGGTGTCTCCACACCGTAGACTCAAGACTCATCTACTAAAGAGAAGCGATCGTACACCAACCTTCCGGATCAATCACCATCCTCGTGATGATCCTATGGTCGGGAGCTGTTTATGAGTTAATAATGATTATTCATGTCTTAAATTTTCAACTCTTGAAAATATGAATTATCATTACCATTAACTCAAAGGATGTATCACAGACACTAAATACACATGTGTGATAGAAAATAACCCATTTCATTAATTATAGTCAAAATTACAATTTTGCCCCTAGAAGTGTATTACAAGTGTCAGCCAATTCTGGCTTCTAGGGCACATATATCTAACACTTCATTCCTAGAATATAAGATACTTCACCTAGGTCCTTTATGGAGAACTATGATGACAATCAGACTTTTATTCCTTGTAGTGCGGGGATGTCATTCTCGATTAAGAGAATATCATCCACGTACAAAATAAGGAATATCACTGTTGGACCATTTGTCCATTTATAAATGTAGGATTCTTCTCCATTCTTAACGAAGCTATATATTTTGATCACTTTATCAAAATGCATGTTCCAACTCCGAGATGCCTGCTTCAATCCATAAATGAATCTCTGAAGCTTTCACACCTTGGACTCATCTATGGATGTGAACCCTTTAGGTTGTATCATATACACTTCTTCGATAAGCTCTCCATTTAGAAAATCTATCTTCACATCCATCTACAAGATCTCATAGTCCAGATGGGCAGCAATGGCAAGCATGATCCGAATGGACTTGAGCATTATCATAGAGGAGAATGTCTCATCATAGTCAATACCATAACATTGACAATACCCCTTGGCAATCAGATCGGCTTTATAGATCTCCATCTTTTCATCTATGCCCCTCTTCCTTTTGAAGGCCCATTTATCCCTTCAGGTGGGTCAACTAATGTCCATATATCATTGACCTTCATGAAATTTATTTTGGATCTCATGACTTCTAGCCATTTCTCAGAGTCGGATCTCTGCATCCCATCCATATAAGTGATCAAGTCCTCATCATTCTCATCGAGTTTGATGGGATCACCATCCTGAACCAAGAATCCAAAGTATCTATCTGGATGGTGCGGTACTCTATCAGATCGTCTTAATGGTGTGGGTTTACTGAGCTTCGAATTTGATCTAATCAAATCTGACTTAGGTTCAACATTTTATGTCGGACTTTCTACCTATTGAACTTCATCAAGTTCAACCTTTGAGGCAATAGTTCCTTCACCAAGGAACTTTTTTTCTAAAAAGATTACCCTAAGACTGACGAACACCTTTTGTTCATTAGCATGATAGAAATAGTATCCTTTGGTCTCTTTTGGGTATCCTATGAATGTACACTTATTAGACCTAGGTCTAAGTTTGTCTGTAACTAATCATTTGACATAAGTCGGGCACCCCTAAACCCTAAGGTGTGAAAGTGATGGCTTACACCCTTCCATATCTCATATGGGGTTTTAACTATAGACTTGAAATCCTATTTAATAAATAACAAGCTGATTCGAGTGCATATCCTCAGAAGAATATCGACAAGCTGGCAAATCCCATCATGGATCAGACCATGTCTAACAAAGTCTGATTTCTTCTTTCAGACACACCATTATGCTGTGGTATTCCAACAGGAGTCCATTAGAAGAGAATTTCATTCTCTCCTAGATATGTGAGAAACTCACCAAAAAGATATTCTTCTTCTCGATCAGACCGAAGAGTTTTAATACTCCTTTTAGTTTATTTTTCTACTTCACTTTAAAATCGTTTGAATATTTCAAAAGAATCCAACTTATGTTTCATCAAATAGACATATTCGTATCTGGATAGCTCATCTATGAAAGTGATGAAGCAGACATATCCACCTTTGACACTTGAGCTCATTGGTCAACATACATCAGTATGTACTAGACCTAAAAGCTCATTAGATCTCTTACCTTTTCTATTTAAAGATGACTTGGTCATTTTACCAAGAAGATAGGACTCATAGGTTGGAAGTGATTCACAATCATTAACTTTGAGGATTTTCTCTTGAGTCAACATGTTTATCCTATTCTTGTTTATATGACCTAACCTACAGTGCCATAAATAGATATCTGATACACTATCTAATCTAGGATGTTTGCTAGTAGAATAGACTACATTAACAGGTTATGATAACATATATATACCATTGTTCAATTATCCATAGAAAGCAGTAACACCATTTACAATGACATTAAAAACTCATTTCTTTATTGAAATTTCATAATTGTTCATAGCCAAAAGGCCTATAGAAATGATATTTAAAAAGAAACTAGGACAGAAATGACAATCACTAAGAACAACAATATGAGATTCAAATATAAGTTTCAAAATTTTTGAAGCTAGAACTAAAACTGGTCTTCTATCTCCAACGTTCAGGAATCTCTCACCTTGCTCGAATCTTCTACTGGCCTGCAACCCCTACAATGAATTATAAATATGGTAAGAGCTACTGATATCCAATACCCAGTCAGTAATATCACAAATATAGAAATTGCAAGGAGTTATCATATAAATTCCTTGTCAGCAATAGCTTGCTTCTTTCTCTGCCTGTTCGGATCTAGAGAGGCAATATACTGAGGGCAGTTCCTCTTTCAGTGCCCCTGCTTCTTGCAAAAGAAGCATTCAGCTTGACTCTTATCGAACTTGATCTTCCTGGTCTAGCCCTACACTGATGTCTCAGTCTGACCTTGCACCTTGTTTGTTTTCTTCTTCTTGTTCTTCTTCTCTTTCCTAAAGGATTGAGAACTAGAAGACAAACCTCCCACTAAGTTCACCAACTCTTTATGGAGCTGGTGATCCTTCTCAAAGTTTTGAAGTAACCCCAGTAAGCTATGGTAGTTTACTTCAGGCTTTGTCATTCTATAATGTAAAAAAAGAGAGAGATAGGACTTCAATAATGAGTTCAGTATTGCATCTTTTCCAAGTTATTCATGCAAGAAAAAATCGAGTTTGCTCAAGCGCTCTATCAGTTCGATCATATACAGTATATGATCAGTGACAGAGGCTCCATCCCACATTCTGGCATTGAAGATGGTGCAACTAGTCTTGCGCCTCTCACCGTCATCGAATATGCCAAAAGAATCCTCCAACACTTGGAACATTTTATTTATCTGAGCTATCTCAAACCTATGATTGAACTCATCGCTCATTACAGCCAGCATAATGCAGTGCACTATGGTTCGATCACCGAGCCACTTCTGATAAGTGTCTCTAACTATTCCACGTGCATTGACAGCTGGCTCCTTAGGTGCAGGATCCGTTAGCACATATAGGATCCGTTCATGCTCCAGGATAATCTTCAACTTTCGGTACCAGCTACTAAAGTTGGGTTCCACCAACTTATCATTGTCCAACAATGATCGGAGCAATAGAAAAGTGGTCATGTCTGCACAAAGGAAAACCAAAATCTAATTAGTAATTGATTCATTAAACCTAAAGATTTAGACTTTAATCAAAAGATTTTTTCCACTATTTTATTCGAATTGGTAGCCTCTATCTCCAATTTGAGAAATTACCTAATTCCTTAGTAGGTACTAGAATCCACATAGATTATATACGAGTCCAACTTTGGTTGGCCCATCCATATACATCTAAGGATAGGTTCATAATCAATTATTTTTTTAAATAATTTTTAGTAATTAAATTTTGCCCCAGGTCCTGATCAGTTGGCTTTGGCCTTCTCAGAAAAGGGTCTAGTTAGGTCCAACCATTAACATGACCATACTTGGCCCATCCAACCAATGAATGATCAAGCCCAACTTTGGTTGGCCCACCTGACCACTATTTAGAAAGACATATCCAAGAGATCATATAATGAATGATAATTCCATCAATCGATAAGCACTAGGCCATTGGGCCTCCAATGATTATCCAACTGATGGACTTATTATCATCCACTTTAATGGAAGGCTATGATCTAGTTATCATATAACTATTTTATTTTAGAGATCTAATAATTTTAGAGGATTTAATTTATAGAAGCGAGTAGATCAGATTAACCAACTTGTCATGATCTTTTCACTAACTTCACCAAGTCAGCTTAAGGGAGATCATTAATAGGTTGATCTAGGAGCACCTAAATCAGTCAAACTGATTTACCTAGCTGACATGGGTCAGCTCGAATAGTTAAGCGATCTGATCAAAACATAATCTCACCAAGAGGCTAGGTAAGTTCAATCAATGGAAGGGTCTGCTAGGCTTGCCTTAGACACTATCAGAAATGGCTAGGTAAGCGAGCTGCCATTTAAAAACTACTGATCTGATTTACCTTAGACATCAATTGGTTTAATTAGTTTCAATTAGATCAACCTAACAGTTTATGCTAGATCGCGTAGCCAAGAATCAATTCCATCTTGGGTCTTGTTAAATACATGGACTTGACCAACTACAACTATTGCAATTGATCTAGAGAATCCTTGACCTAATCTAAGACAATAATTGATTAGATTTAGTCAATTCTCTAATTAAGTCCATTCTTTAATCAACCCTAGGTCTAACCCAATTAGTGGACCTAATCCTCACTAACCTATTGACCCAATGTGTTATGATTTGTGTCATAGGATCTTCAATTTACAATCCTAGAACCTAATCAAATAACTTCTTAATTCTTAATTAAGTTTTGGGCTGAGGGTTGGAGTTTGGCTTTTTGAAAATAGTTTTCATGTTTGTAAAATATTTTTACAACATAGTTCCATCAACCAAGTTGCATGTTTGATTCATAATCAATATGCAAGTAATATAAACATGAATCTACTTTAGATCTAATCTAAACAGGTTCATGTAATTAAAATAATTTCAATAATAATCAATCATAAATCTTCCTAGATCAAATCTAACATATTTATGAAGATTAAAATTAGATTAAAATATTTTTAATCAGATCATAAAATTTTTTAGATCTAATCTAAAATTTTATGATCAATATTTTAGATCAGCACGTACTAGGACAACCTATTCACTATAAGGGATAAACCTTACAGCAGGACAACCTTATGACAGTCCGTGCAATCTAAAATATTTTATTTTTAGATCTAAAACTATTTTAAATCTATTAAATTATAAATAAAATTAGATTAAATCTAATAAATTTATGATTAGAGTTAGATCATCACGAACTAGGATAACCTATTCACTATAAGGGGTAAACCTTACAGCAGGACAACCTTATGGTAGTTCGTAAGATCTAATTTTTTTTTTTTAAATTTTAGATTTAATATCTAGATTATAAATTAGATCTAATCTAAGAAATAATCTAAACATGCATAAAAATCATGTAATAATAACCTGGCTCTGATACCAATTGAAGGAACTAGATCTAGGGTTTTACAAGTAGATCTTGAAAACTTTTTCAAGATCTTATAGCGAAAGACTTAAATAAATTAAATATTTATTTAAATAAATATATAAATAAATAGATCTTAGATCTATTACATGATCAAGGTATGATATTAAATCAAAAATTAAAATTAAATAAGAAAGTAAAAGGTTGATCAAATCAACCTAGATCTACACTACATCAAATGTAGGTATGAAGTTAATAGATCAGATCTATTACCTGAGCAAGTTAGATATTCTAACTTGCTGATCTAGACTTGAGGATGAAGTCATGAGCTGCATATACATTCAGTCTCTAGGAGTCATCCACACAAGCCTACGATCTCTGATCTAAAATCCGATGCAGGAAATCAGCATAGCATGCTAGTACTGTGCTAATCCTTCTTTGATGGTCGATCCGATGCTTCCTTCTTCAAAATTTAGACTCTCCAAAATATGAGAAAAAAGATGAGAGTTTATTGATCTGAGACTCTCTCAGAAAAAACTCAAAAAAAAGGAGGAGAGATTGAAAATAAAACAGCCCTAGAAGAAGACACTCTTCTTCTTCTCTTTTCTCTCACGTAGACACCTAGTTTGGTGCCTATGGAACCCCCATACCCAAGGACCCTCTTCCTCTAATTTTTGGACATTCCAAACCTATTCTAAAGATCTATATTTTATAAAAAAATTAGAATAAAATTCATCCAATAAATAAAGAAAAAAAAAGAGTCCAAGTTAGATCAAAATCCTAGACTAGGAATATCCAAACATGGAAAGTTGTTGGGGTGCCCAACTCTTGGGCGCCTCCTCCATAATTATTGGTGTAGATCCAGCAAGGAAGGCACACAAAAAGAAGATTATTTTCATGGAATAAGAGAAGAATTAATTAAAAGAGGGGGTGGCACTCAAGGGAAGGTGTTTTGGTCAACAAGGATTCTATCTCATAGAATCCTAAGCAAAACTAACTCCTCTTTTGACTTGGTCTTCCAACAAATTGCCTTATGAGAAAAGGAGGAGAGAAAGAGAGCATGAGAAGTCATGAGAATGGAGAATTTTTATGTAAGAAATAAAATAAAAAGGGCATGGGGCGTGAGGATTAAGTGGCGCAAGTGATAGGGAGTCCTAGTCACACTAGGACTCCTATTTTGACTTGGTCAAACAAGATCTTTTAACTAAATAAAATCAAGATTAAACTAATCTAATTAAATAAGACCCTAACCCATTTAAGAACTTAATTAAATTAGATTTAATTTTAATTTATTTTTTAATCAAATTAGAATATTAGGTTAATCCAAGTCCTAGTCAGACTAGGACTAGTTCTTTCTTGCACTTGGCTTATCCAATAAACTAATTGAACTTGATCCAATTAAGTGCAAACTAAATCTAATTAAATTATATTTAATTAAACTTAATCTCAGCCTATTGGATTAATCAAATTAAGCTAATTAGCAATCAATTGTTAATCGATCCTCCTGCAACATTTGTACTAGGTTAAACACCAATCATATTGATTGTTTAACCCTAAAATGATTCTAAATTACTGATCAACTATCTGATCAGAATGTGAACTCTAATGTGTATGACCTCATAGGTTCGAACCTAAGTTGATAGTATAGAAATAAATTTTTATACTAATCGAAGTGACCATTTAACAATGATACCTGATGGTCGGATAGGTCGAAAGGTGTAGAACACCATCCTTAGAACCCATGCGAATATAGTTTTCATATAATTCGTCCCCTTGACCACAATGCTCGTAGGGTACCTCAGAGTTCAACTATCAACTCTGATCAGGTTGTCCACATTATATTTTAAAATATCAAATCCATCTGATGGATTACCCTGATCAAGGTTTTGCTATATTAAAATACAGTGATACATTCTTCTCCAACTCTTGGAGTGGTCAATTCCATCTTGATCATACTCCGACTTTATAAGTACTTGACTGTCCTCAGATGCCTTCCATTGTTGAATTAGAAATTTAGTTAGTCTAGTACCAAAGCACTGTGAGTTGCTTGCAAGTCACTGAGGTGATCTCAGGTTTAAGAGATACTTATACCTATATCCCATCAGAGATATTCTCGGTAGTAGAATGCTCTGGAGTTGATCACATTCAATAACGATGTACCCATACATCGCACTGTATGCCATACCAGTGTCTCCACACTCATTGGTTAAGAGGATAACCAACCTATATGGCACATAGCGACCTATGCTCGATAGATGCTGTCATTTAATTAATAGTCTATCATTTGGTCGTGAATAAATTTAAAGACTAATCGATAAATCCTCTCTTTATTGAAACTAAATAGTCCTAAGGACTTCATTACAACAATGGAGTTCATTAGAAGATATAAATTTATGATGAAAAAAGATGCCAAAATATTTTTTATTAATTAATAAATTAATTATAATTATAAAATAGTTCAACCATCAACAGGCTGATGATTGGCTTTGGAACATAATTTCCAATACTCCTCTCATCCCATCTTAGACAATGGGGTCTTCACTTTGCTCAAGTTAGGATGAGGTTCTCCTTCTATTCCTAACAGAAGGATAGGAGCACATAAGGGCCGTTAGAAGGGCCTCTCCCCTCATCCCATTTTAGATAATAGGGTCTTCACTTTGCTCAAGTTAGGATGAAATTCTTTTCCTATTCCTAACATAGCTGTAGGAGCACATAAGGGTCGTTGGTAGGGCTTCTCTCCTCATCCCATCTTAGATTAACGAGATCTTCACTTTGCTCATGTTAGGATGAGGTCCTCCTCTTGTTTTTAACATGACCGTAGGGTACGTAAGGGCCGTTGGTAGGGCTTCTTCCCTCATCCTATCTAAGATTAATGAGGTCTTCATTTTGCTCATGTTAGGATGAGATTCTCCTTCTGTTCCTAACATGACCATAAGGGCATATAAGGGCCATTGAAGGGCCATGGGCCTCTCCCCTCATCCCATCTTAGATAACGGGGTCTTCATCTTCCTCAAGTTAGGATGAGATTCTCCTTCTATTTCTAACAGAAAAGTAGGGGCATAGAAGGGCCGTTGGAAGGGTCTCTTCCCTTGTCTCGTCTTAGATAATAGGATCTTCATCTTGCTCAAGTTAGGATGAGATTCTCTTTCTATTCCTAATAGGACAATAAGGGCACAAAAGGGCTGTTGGAGGGCCTCTCCCCTCGTCCCATCTTAGATAACGGGGTCTTCGTCTTTATTTGGAAATGAAGTTTGATTGAGTTGTTTCCTGTCATTATATGATCTTGCACCAAAAGATAGAGACATCAAAAGAAGGAAATTTTATTAAGGTAAGATTACTGGTAATACATTTGCAAGTTCTTCGAGTTCTAGGGTTGTGAGAGTGTTGCTTCTCCAAGCTCCTTCAAGTAATAAGTTTTGAGCCGAACGACCTCCTTGACTTCATATGGGCCTTCCTAATTCGAAGCAAGCTTTTCTTGGCTCTGAGGTTGCAAAATAGTCACTTACAGAAGTACCAGATCTTCCACTTTGAATACTTTGCCTCTAACCCTTGAGTTATAGTAGCGAGCTACTTTTTGTCTGTAAGCCACCATTCAAACTCAAGCTTATTTTCTTTTTTCTTCCAATAAGTTGAGGTTAGCCCTAAGATCTTATGAATTTTGCTCTCGTTAAATTCCATAACTCATGCTGATGGAAGTTTGAGCTCTGTCGGGATGAAAGCTTCCATCCTGAAGGCCAAGACGAACGGAGTCTCCCCAATTGGCAATCTTTGGATAGTTCAGTATCCCTAGAGTATATGATAGAGTTCATCTATCACAGTCCCTTTTGTCTTCTTGAGTCTTGCTTTGATTTCTTGCAATAGAGTTTTGTTGGTTACCTCGGTCTTGCTGTTTGCTTGTGGATGAGCTACTGATGTAAAATTATGGGATATGTTCAGATCTTCACAGAACTCGATAAATTTTGCTCCAGCAAATTGATGCCCATTATCTATTATGAAGGTCCGAGGTAAGTCAAAGCTGCAAATAATTGACTTTTAGATGAAGTCCTGCACTTTTGCTTCAGTGATTTTCGCCAGAGGCTCAGCCTCAATCCATTTTATGAAGTAATCAATTGCCACTAGGAAGAACTTCCACTGTTCGGATGCCATGGGAAAAGGCTCGAGTATATCCATCCCCCACTGTGCAAATGGCCAAGAGGTGCTCAAGGGAGTGAGCTCGAAGGCCGGTTGTCTCTGAATACCAGCATTGCTTTGACAACGGTCACACTTTCTAACATAGTCCAGGAAGTCCCGATATAAGATCGGCCAGTAATAACCTTGCTGAAGCAGCTTGTGAGATAGAGATCTAGCACTCAGATGGCTTCCATAAATTTCTTCATGTACCTTCCATAATGCAAAATTATCTTTGGAGGATTGAAGGCATCTCAAAAGTGGTAGTGAATGCAACCTTTTGTATAGTTTGCCTTCATAGAGAACATATCGAGAGACTTGATTTCTTAATTTTTGAGTCTCTTTTGGATCATGAGGTAGAACTCCATCTTTGAAATAAGTGACCAGTGGATCAATCCAGCTCAGCTCATGCTCAATTTGCATCATAGACTATGGTTCTTCCAAACTTGGGCATTTTAGAACGTTGAAGAAAACTTTCTTAGGCAGTTTGGCTGGAGCTACTATGGCTAATTTAGAGAGAAGGTCGGCTCTGGTATTTTTTGCTCTCGAAATCCATTGGATATTGAAACTTTTGAAGATCAGAGTTAAATTCTTCACTTTCTTGAGATACTTTATCATACTTTCCTCTCGAGCTTCATTACTACCACTAACTTATTCGACTACTAGTTGAAAATCACTGTACACTTGGAGAAGGTCTGCTTCCAACTCCTTAGCTATCCTTAGTCCTGCTATTAGAGCTTCATATTTGACTCCATTATTTATTACAAGAAATTCAAAGCATAGCATGTATTCGGTAATGACTCCCTCTGAGTTCACCAGGATCAATCCAGCACCTGCACCTAAAGCATTGGATGAGTCATCAACATACAGGGCCTAGAAGCCTTAAAAAGATTGGTCTTTTCTTCAGAGAAGCTCGGCTGTAACCATGGAATGCTAACCTCATTCTATTTCAGTTTGGCCTCATCCGAGATAGTGCATTCTACTATGAAATCTGTCAGTATTTGAGCTTTAATTGACGATCGAAAGTAAAAATTGATATCAAACTCTATGAGTTTAATTGCCTATTTATGATTCTTTCAGAGGTATTTATTTGATAGAGAACTATTTTGATTGGTTGATTAGTGAGGAGAGTTATGGTGTGCCTTTGGAAATAAGGTCGGAGTCTTCAGGCTGCAATCAGTAGAGCATAAGTTAGTTTTTCTAACTTAGTGTATCTGATCTCGACGTCCCTCAAGACTTGGCTTATGTAGTAGATTGGTCGTTGCACTTTCGTCTCTTTCTTGACTAGGACTGCTGCAAAGGCTGCTAGGGACATTGCCAAGTATAAGAACAACTCTTCTCCAGGCTTAGGTATAGCTAGTAGGGGAGGCGAGCCAAGGTAGCTTTTGAGCTCTTCGAATGCTTGCTGATATTCAGTGTCTCAGCAGAAGTTCTTTGGCTATTTGAGAATTCGAAAGAAGGGCATACATCATTTGACCGATCTTGAGATAAAGTGATTGAGGATCACCATCTTTCTAGTTAGACGCTGAACTTCTTTTACTAATTTTGGGACAGTCATCTCTTGGATGGCTCAGATCTTCTCTGGGTTAGCCTTAATTTTCCATCTCGACAACATGAATCCCATGAACTTTTTTAAAGTTACACTAAAGGCTCACTTGGTCAGATTCAACTTCATCTTGTATCTCCATAGGGCATTAAAGGTTTCTTCAAGATCAGTCATGTGATTTGTCGAAGTTCGGCTCTTGACAAGCATGTCATCTACGTAAACCTTCATGTTGCGGTTGATCTGCTCCTTGAAGATTTTATTGACAAGCCGTTGGTATGTTGATCCTTCATTTTTAAGTCCAAAGGATATAATCCTGTAACAATAAAGACCACGATCAGTAATAAAAGTAATTTTCTTCTCATCCTCTGGTACCATCCAGATTTGGTTATAGCCAGAGAAGGCATCCATGAAGGTGAGGAGCTCATGGCCCAAAGTTGCATCCATCAGTTGACCAATTTTTGATAGAAGATAGCTATCCTTTAGGTAGGCCTTGTTCAATTTTTTGAAGTCTATGCATATCCTCCACTTGCCATTCATCTTCTTGACAATGATCATATTAAAAACCCAGCTCGGATAGGAGATTTCTTGGATGAATTTGGTCTTTAGGAGTTTGTCAACTTCTTCTGCAATTGTCTTCTATCTCTTTGGGGCATGGCTGCATATCTTTTCTTTCACTGGCCGATATTTTGGATCAATAGTCAGACGATGCTCCATAACTTCGACATCAATCCCTAGCATGTCCGTAGGGATCCAAGCAAAAATATCTACATTTCTCCATAAAAACTCGATGAGCTACTTTTGTACCTTCTCTCTTAGATTGGAACTGATCTGTACCGTGTGATCCTTATTTCCATCATTCAAAGAGACTGGGATAAGGTCTTCCATGGGTTCTTTCCGTTCTTCTGTAGGATCATCCCAAACGTCCAACCCATCAATATGGCAAGGGTCAGACTGCTTACCCCTTGTAGGGCAATCGAATAACAATGTCTTGCCAAAGCTTGGTCTCTCCTGACATCTTCGATCCCATAATTTATTAGAAATTTTATCTTTAAATAATAGGTCGACACTATTGCCCAAAGAGCATTTAGGCCAGGTTGGCCAAGAATTATGTTGTAAGCAGATGGAGCTTTTACTATCAAAAAAATCTACTTGTGCCCTGGACTGCCTTAGATATCTTCCTACAGCCATAGTTAAAGTTAATACACCTTCAACTGGCATCGCATCACTAGTGAAGCTGACCAATGGAGAATTCATTGGTCTGAGTTGGTTATTAGGTATGAAAATTTTGGAGAAGGCATCATAAAACAAGACATCGATCGAACTTTCATTATCCACAAGAACGCGGTGTACATCATAATCAATTATATTTAAAGTTATTACAACCACATCATTATGTGAGAACTGAATTCCTTGTGCATCTTCTTCAGTGAAAGCAACGAGCTCCTCAGTTCTCCAACTTTTAGCTGATCCTTCGGATCCACCGACCTCCTCTCGTCGAAGTCTCCTGGAGATGGTGTTGATGATGCTGAGAGATGATCGATCTCCTTGCTGCTTCTCTCTCCTTGGTGGTTCTGGTTATGGTAGTGCCCTGGGTCGATCTTTTCTTATCTCAGGTCAACATCATAGGAATCGATCGAGTCGATCTCATCTAATGAGCTCCTCGATCTCATCTTGGAGCTGGATGCATTCTTCAGTATCGTGACCATGGTCACGATGATAAAGATAGTACTTATTAGGATTGCACTTGTCTGGATGAGTGCGCATCCTCTCCGACCTCAATAGCTGCTCTTTAATTTTCATCAATACTTGAGTTTTTGGAGCATTGAAGGAAGCATAGTTGTGGAACCTTCTAGGGGGAGAGTTCTTTCGTGCCCTTCTATTAAAGAAAGCCTGAGGAGGAGTTTGGGCTTTCTTGCACTCAAGGGGAGTCCGAGAGTATGGCTGAACTTCATTCGGCTTCTTTTCGACTATGGGTTTGCTAGACTTGCTCGCCTGTCGCTCCCTTGTGGTCCTTTCATCCTTCATCTTGAAGGCTTCTTCAGCTCGGGCATAACCTTTAGCCTGAGCTAGCAGATTAGTGAAGTCATGGGGATACTTTTTTTCCAAGAAGAATAGCAGATCATTTTTCTGAAGACTGTCCTTTAGTGCGGCCATGGCAATGGATTGATCCAAATTTTGGATCTCTAGTGTAGCGACGTTGAAGCGATTGACATAAGCTTAGATGGACTCCACTTCCTACTGCTTGATGTTGATGAGGGAGTCCGACCCTCGCCTTGGCTGTCAGTTGTTGACAAAATAAGCCATAAACTATGACTCATTTGATCGAAGGAGAAGATCATACCCGGCTTCAGTATTGAGTATTAGTTTCTCATTGCTTCCTTTAGAGTGGATGGAAAAGCTCAGCATAAGATAGCATTTGGTGCGTCATGGAGCAGCATCATAGTCTAAAAGGCCTCCAGATGATCGATTGGATAAGTGATCCTATGGTAGCTCTCATATTAAGGAAGCTTGAAGCTCGATGGGATCGGCTCCTGCATGATTTTATGAAAGAAAGGAGGGTCAGTGCAAATATTATTGCGGTTAGCTGGGATAGCATGGCGGAGCTCTTTAATTCATTGATCTATTTTTTGAAGTTGTTGATCGAGGGCTCCATCTCGATCGTGGATCTCAGAAGGTTTTTGACTATAGATATGGAAGGTTTCCTTCAGAGAAGAATCATGATCCGAGCAGGGGTCTTCTACCTTCCATTTTTCCTTCCGAGGAGTATCGAGCCTATTGACCCAAGTATGCCTCCTTGGGACTGGTTCTTGACATTTCGATGGAGAGTTTTTCGATCGACCTACCATCAGAGGTTGCTGCATGACCTGCACTATTTTGATGAGACCTCGAACCTGCTATACTAGTAGGTTGAATTGCTCTGGATCCACCATTATCATCGATGGAGGAGGTTGTGGTGCCGATGATGGTGTTGAAGTAGGTAGATTTGGCTTAAATCTGATGGCAAAGGTGGTGGATCTCTAAGTGGTCATCTTCTTTGGAGGCATTTTTGAGGTTGAGGTAGAGAATGAAGATGAACCTTGAAGGAGAAAATACATAGAATCAACTGAGCACTCCTTTTAGAACAAGGGCTCAGAGAGATCCTTTCTCTAGTGCAAATCTTGTTGGTGCAGAATCTGATTGATGCCGAATTGAGCTGGAGTTGGGAAAGAAAAAATCATCATCGATGACTTGCAAAACAAAGTGTAGGTGGTGTGGTGCTCCTAAGCCTTGGGAGGCCATGGGCAGAGCCAGGGTGAGGGCTTTGGAGAGACTAGGACAGGTGCAGTCCTAAGGCTAGGACAGGAGTTATCCTAGGATGGAGGCAGTATGTAGCTCTCTACAGGCTTGAGGTTTAGGTATTAAGGATCATGAGGGGCTTAGTTGGAGCTTCGAAAATCTGGGACACAAGGTAGAGCAAGGAACCAAAGTCGAAAGATTGAAGACTATAGAAAAGAAGCTTTCTACAAGTTAGCCGGTTTAGTCCAAAACTGGATCGGCTAAATCTCAGAGCATCGGATAGACAAAAAATCGCATTCGAAATTGCAGGCATGGCATAGAAATTAGGCTGACTCAATCTAAAACTGAGCCGACCCAGTCTCAGGTTAACCGACTCAGTGCTGAGACTGAGCCAACTTAGTCTGCGGGTAGATTTACACATGGATTCTATTTGGGCTAGGATAGGAACTTATCCTAGGGGTCTTAAGGCCTTGTTCAAGAGGTCCTAAGGGGGCTAATTCATGTATGGATTGGATTTAGATCCAGGGGATGAGAGCATGTGAGACATGGGTGTACATGGGCTCAGTGAATGCTTTCATGTATTGGATTAGCCTAGAGGAGTTTTTGAGCTGCGGTTTATTAGGATTCATGTGAAAACTCTAGGGTACATAAATTAAGATATTATAATTTTTACAATAGGATTGGAATATAATTGAGCTTTTTCTCTAACTCTCTTCTCTTTTCTCTCTGGTTCCAATGCCAAAAATCCTAGCTTTTCTCATTTTTCTTAGATCTTCTTTAGTTTGCTGGATTAACACTCAAGTTTATGCAAGAGATCGGATCTACGGCTGTAGCTCCAAGCAGCCATAGAAACAATAATTGGTATCAGAGTGAGGTGATGCCAATTATTGAGCTAACAATTGGTATCAGAGTCCGGTTGAGCATGAAGGAGGAAGAAAATCAATTTTTAGCAGAGATCAATTATGAGGTTTTGATCTAAAGACTTTCTTCAGGCTTTGTTAGGAAGAAAGAGATCATGGGGCTGCTATCCACCATCCCTAGTCAATGTATTTCTCAGATCTACCTATTTGCTGTTATTTGATTTGGATTGATCATGGAGAATAGCGGGTTGAAGGTAGGATTAGAGAAGTTTGATAGAAAGAAAAGTTTCATGATGTGGATGGTAAGGGTGGAGAATTTACTAGTTCAGATAAGACTGAATTCGACCTTGGAGGATAGACTGAGGAAGATGATAGACAAGGAGTGGGTGTTCTTGGAGAAAAGGGAATGTGCCACGATTAGCTTTTATTTGGTGGATGAGGTTTTGTATGATGTGTTGGAGGAGAGAACACCTAAGGGATTATGGTCAAGATTGCAGCAGTTGTAGATGGAGAAGAGCATGTGCAATAAGTTGATGCTGAAGAAGCAACTGTACAGCCTTCGGATGCAGGAGGGCGGGGATATTGTGGGGCATATTCAGCGGTTTGATTGGATGAGCATAGACTTGCTCAACATAAGGGTGGATTTAGAAGAGGAGGATAAAAGTCTATTATTGCTGTGTTCGCTATCCAGGAGCTTCAATCCGTTGGTGACAACTTTGCTGTATGGTAAAGAGACACTGGTGTACAAGGAGATCGTATCAGTGCTCAGGTCCAATGAGCAGTGAAAATGGATGATGAAGAGGGAGGTCTTTCAAGAGAGTCTTATGGTTTCAGAGAAGCACAGAAAAGGGAAGAAGAAGGGTGAACAGAGGGGTAGCAAGGGGTCCAAGAGATGCTTCAAGTGTGGAGAAGTAGGGCACTTTAAGCGGAAGTGTCCACTTTGAAAGAAGTGCAAGGGAGGAGAAAACTCAGATTTCATTAATTCAGTCTCTAATAGTGAAGAGTCGGATGAGCTCTTGGTGGTCTCGGAGAAGCCAGTAGGATGTGGTGTATCTAAGATGGTTTCAGATAGGTCTGCGGAGTGTAGAGGATCCAAAGGGATAGCGATAGTGTTTGAGGTATAGTAGCAAGCCCAGTAGTGCAATGTTGGGTGGTTGGCCTTGGGGGACTCGGAGATAGAGTCGGCTTCTATGGCATTAGGGGGACTTCAGTTCTAGGTGGACACCGAGTAGAGGTAGCTTTATGGGTGGAGAAAGCTGTGACATGAGTTTAGAGCAGAGGGGTGCAGAGGGAGGACCTATATCCCAGTACTAGTGTTAGGACTGTATAGATCCAAGTGGAGAAGATTGTGCAGGGAGACAGGCATGATTCTGAGGGGACAGTGTCAAGTGGAGCATTAGGATATGTAGTGAGTGTCTGTAAAGAAATGTTGTATGATCTTCAGGAAAGTTCAGGACAAGTGATGCAGCTGCCAAGCAGAAGGTTACCTATAACTTCAAAGGTGGTATAGACGAACAAGCCAAGGACTTCAGCGGTGGAGGCGATCATCCCAAAGGCCTCAAAGGGAGCTCAACAGCAAAAGAAGAATGACAGTGGCAAGATGAGCATGAGGGACTATAAGGACATGCAGGGATAGTGGGATCGTGCAAGAGGATGTTGCCAGGTGTGCCAAGGCTTGGACGCACCAAGGTGGAGATTGTAGATGGTGTGGTGCTCCTAAGCCTTGGGAGGCCACGGGCGGAGCCAGGGTGAGGGCTCCGGGGAGACTAGGATAGGTGCAGTCCTAGGGCTAGAATAGGAGTTGTCCTACGGTGGAGGCAGCATGTAGCTCTCTACGAGCTCAATGTTCAGGTATTGAGGATGTTAAGAGGCTTGGTTGGAGCTTCAGAAACCTGGGACACAAGGTGGAGTGAGAAACCAAAGTCAAGAGATTGAAGACTATAGAAAAGGAGCTTTTTGCAGGTTAGCCAGCTCAATCCAAAATTGGATCGATTAAGTCTCAGAGCATAGGACAGATAGAAGATCACGTTTGGAACTATAGGCACAACATAGAAACTAGGTCAGCTCAGTCTTAAACTGAGCCGACCTAGTCTTAGGTTAGCCGGCTCAGTGCTAAGACTGAGCCTTTTCAGTCTACGGGCAGAGTTACTCATGGGTTCTATTTGGGCTCAGATAGGGACTTATCCTAGGAGTCTTAAGGCCTAGTTCAAGAGGTCTTAAGGAGGCTAATTCATGTATAGATTGGATTTAGATCCAGGGGATGACAGCATGTGAGACATGGGTGTACATGGGCTCGGTGAATGCTTTCATGTATTGGGTTAGCCTAGGAAGGTTTTTGAGCTGGGGTTTATTAGGGTTCATGTGGGAACTCTAGGATACATAAATCAGGATATTATAACTTTTACAATAGGATTGGAAAATAATTGAGCTTTTCTCCCTAACTCTATTCTCTCTTCTCTCTGGGTCCAATGCCAAAAATTCTAGCCTCTCTCATTTTTCTTAGATCTTCTTCAATTTCCTGGATTAACACCTAGGTTCATGCAAGAGATCGAATCTATGGCTATGGTTCTGAGTAGCCATAGGAACAATAATTGGTATCAGAGTGAGGTGATGCCAGTTGTTGGGCTTACACAAACTTTCATCCAGAGTCGGAGGTGGTGGCTCCGACAAGATCCTCCAACGATCAAATCAGCTCTTCTGATCAACAGAAATGGAGTGCTCAAAAAATTGAAGAGTAGAGTAATAAGAAGGAGAATGAGAGCATCCAAAAAAATTATCTGAAGGATCCATTTTATAGATAAAGCTTGTAACAAACTGATGGTGACAGCCATAACCATCTGATAGTGGGTCGTTCGGGATCACATGGAGTTTGTTATGAAGGATAGTGTCTGCTGTCGCAACGTGCCAGCCTATTGAAGAGTAATACCCAAAGTTTGGATGGAGCATCTATTAGCGATGAAGAGCTTCATACAATAATAGCTCTGAAGAAGTTTGGACTTCTTCGAGGTTATCCACATATTGATTGGTTTGCCTTGAGTTGGGAGCTGAATTTGCGTAGAAGACGAGGTCCTTCTGGACGATAGTAAGGAATTTGGCTAGAGGGAGCTTGCTTGGATGACTGGAAGGGGTTCGACTAGAAGAACATCGAATGGAAGGAGGTCGGCCAAAAGAAGCTTGCCTGTTGATCGGATGGAATTCATTTATAATGAGTTTAGCTGGAGGAAATCATTTGGAAGGAATGTGATTGGAGGAGATCGTTTGAAAGGGGACTGGTGGAAAAGTCCAGTAGGTGTACGCTGGAGGAGCCTGATGGACTGGAGGCTAGAAAAAGTTCAACTTCTAGGTGGTTGTCTAGCAATTAAGAGGAGCTCAGCTGATTAGAGAACTCGGTTGGAGGCCACTAGGGGTGGACAATTAGGATACTTTCGTCACTCATCCGTTCTCTTGAAGCTCGGTCGTTCCTGGGGTCGCTCGAGGGTTAATAAAAGAGGGACAGGGTCCTTTCACCAGCATATCCAAAATTCTCAACTATAAGAATTTAGAGATCCTCTACTCTTCATAGGTTGCCGAAGTTCATCCAGGGAGAGGCTCTATTGTCAAGCCAGGTTGTGTCAGGTTCGAACACTTGATTGCTTAGATGGTCGCCATCACCATTCGAGCTCGTTCTGGTGAAATTCGTAACGTCCTGTAGATTCTAGAGTTAACCTGTATGGTCGAGGGGGTCATCTAGTAGACATGGATTGAAGATCGATCGTCTTAGGATGAACTAGGATAAGAACCTTCACTGGTCGAAGTTCGTCCATGGTTGCCACCATTGGATGGGGTCACTCTGAGATTGGCCGAACTTCGGCAGGAGTGAGTTTATCCCCAATTGCTGTAGGTTTTCTTCTTGAGGATGCTTTGAATATTTCTAATAAATGCTATTTTTCCTCTTTAAATGCACTCAGAAGGATTAAAAAAGTATGGAATGAGAGTTAGTGCACTTTCTTTCAAACTAACTTTTCACAAAGTGCTCTCTTTTTTCATTTTAGATTATGTCTAGATCTTAAACTATGTTTTTCTTTTATAATTTTCTTTTTTCTCTTTTCCTTAATCATTTTCAAAAGATTTTTGGTGTATTGATAAGAATTCTGGTCATTTATGACTATTGGATTTCGAAGTTAGCCATTAAAAAAAGATTCTGGGTGAAAGTAGACTTCTGCAGAACTAGCCATTGCGCCTGTCAGACTCCATCGAGTTGGCTCGATTCATTCTTCGGGCTGGCTCGAGTATAGTTTCAATGCAAAGCATCGTTCTGTCCTTGTGAGAGAGTTGGCTTGATTTTGTATCGAGCTAGCTCGATCGACAATTAGCAAAAATAATGTTTTCTATTGAATTGAGACAACTGGCTCGAGTGGACATCGGGCTGGCTTGGATGGCAAACTATAAGAATAAGTTTCTGTTGACCTAAGATAGCTGACTCGGTTGGAGCTTCAAGCTGGCTCAACTAGCAGAACTTCTAAACAATCTTCTGCCACTCTGAGACAGCTAGCTCGGTTGGAAATTGGGTTGGCTTAATTAGCAGTTTTTCAAAATTGATCTTCTGTCTTTCTGAGACAGTCGGCTCAGATCCAAATCGAGCTAGCTCGATTGCATGCCAAGCCAAAGAGATAAGTGCGTGCCATGCCAGGACTGGCTTGAATCAAGGATGGGTCAGCTCGGGCTTGAGAGAGGATTCTTCTTACTCCAAAACCATTTCAAAAATAGTTCGAAATAACTCAAAGGATCTTCATTTGATTATAGATTCATTTAATAGCCTTTTTCTTTCTACAAAAAAAAGACTTTGGCATTCTTCAAAAGTATTATTTTTAAGGTTATGCTCTAATATTTTGTAATCATTAAAATTACTTCTGGGGGAAACACCAATTGAAGTGACCATCTAGCAATTATATCCGACGGTTGAATAGGTTGAATGTTTAGAACAACATCCTTAGAATCCATGTGGATATAGTCTTCGTATAATACATCCCATTAACCAAAATGCTCGTAGGATACCTCAGAGTTTAACTGTTAATTTTGATTAGATCATCCATATTGTATTTCAAAATATCAAATCCATCTCATGGATTATCTTGGCCAAGATTTTTGCTATATTAAAATTCAGTGATATATTCTTCTCCAACTCTTGGAGTGGTCAATCTCATCTTGATCACTCACCAACTTTGCAAGTACTTGACTATGTCCAGAAACCTTTTGTTATTGAATTAGAAATTTAGTTAGTCCAGTACCAAAGCACAGTGAGTTGCTTGCAAGCCACTATAGTGATCATAGGTCTAAGGGATACTTATATCTATATCCCATCAGAGCAATTTTCGATAGTAGAATGCTTTGGAGTTGGTCATGTTCATTGATGATGTATCCATACATCTCACTTGTATGCCATACCAGTGTCTCCATACTTCTTGGTTAAGAGGACAACCAACCTAGATGGCATACAATGATCTATGCTCGATAAAGATTGTCGTCCTATTAACAATATATCATTTGATTATGAATAGTTTTAAGGACCAATCGATAAATCCTCTATTTATCAAAATTAAATAGTTCTAAGGACTTCATGACAATAATAGAGTTCATTAGAAGATGTATACCTTATGATGAAAATGCTAAAATAAATATTTTATTTATTAATAAATTAATTATAATTATAAGATAGATCAACCATCAATGGACTGATGATTGACTTTAGAATATATTTTTCAACAACTCTCACTTGTCCTAAAGCCACTCAATGAAGAATCCAGATCTAGGATTTCAGGACTAGATTTTGAAACTTTTTCTAGATCAGCAGAGAAAGACTCAAAATTAATCTAATTAATTTTAAATATCAGATAATCTCTAGATCTATGATCATATTATATGATTATTGCATAGCATTTAAATCTAAAATCAAAAATAAATAAGAAGGAAATGTTGATCACATCAACCTAGATCTACACTACATCTCATGCATGTATGAAAAAAATAATAGATCAGATCTATTACTTGAGAGAGTTAGATGTTCTAACTCATTGATCTAGGCTTGAGGATGAAGTTTCAATCCGCACATATGTCCGGCCTCTAGGATTTATCCATACGAGCCCACGATCACGATAAAAAATCTAGATGCTGAAAATCAGCATAGTATGCTAGTACTGCGTTGATCTTTCTTCGACGGTTGATCAGATGCCTTCTTTCTTCTAGATTAGACTCTTTCAAAGAGGAGAAGGAGGATAAGAGGTTTTAGATGTGAGACACTCTCAGAAAACCCAAGGAAGAAGGAAGGGAAGAGATGAACACAGCAACCCTAGAAGAAGATCCTCTTTTTCTTCTCTTTGCTCTCACCTAGATACCTAGTTTTGTATCTATTGAATCTCAATGCCCAAAGGTTCTCTCTCCCTGATTTTCATACAACTCAAAGATCTCTCAAAGTTCTATAATCCACAAAAATTTTAAGTCAAAATTCATTCAAAATATATATAAAAAAGAAGAGTCTTTGTCTAGGTCAAATACTAGATAAGGAAAAGTCAAACAGGGCAAGTCAAGGGGTTGGGAGCCCCCTCCATAATTTTTGGCATATACCAGCAAGGAAATACACACAAGAAAAAGAATTTCTCACATGGAATAAGAGAGAAATTAATTGGGAGAGGGGATGGCACCTTTTTGGAAGAGTTTGGGTTTGTTAGGATTCTATCTCATAGAATCCAATATCAAAATAAACTCCTTCTTTGACTTGGTCTTCTACCCAATTACCATATGAGAAAGAGAGGGAGAGAGGGGGCATACATGAAGATCAAGAAGAAAAGGATTTTCCATAAAAGATACCAAGAAAATAGGCATGGGGGGCATTGGGAGTAAGGTGGCGCAAGGAAGAATCCTAGTAAGACTAGGATTCTATCTATGACTTGGTCAAAATGGTTTCTTAAACCAAATTAAACTAAAACCAACTCAACCAAATTAAATTAAGTTCTAAGCAAATTAATGGTTAAATTAAATTAGATTTAATTCTAATTAATTTTTTTAATTAAATTAGAAAATTGGGTTGACCTAAGTACTGGTTAGACTAGGACTAGTTTTTTTCTTGCACTTGACTTATCCAATAAGTCAATTGGACTTGATCCAATCAAGCCCAAACTAAATTTAGTTAAATTATATTTAAATAGACTTAATCTTAGATCTTTGGCTTAATCAAATTAAGCCAATTAGCAATCAAATTGCTAATAAATCCTTCTGCAACACTTGCACTAGGTTAAACATCAATCGTATTGATCATTTAATCCTAGAATGAATTTCAATCGTTGATCAACCATCCGATCAGATCATGAGCACTAATGTGTATGATCTCATAGGTCTGAACTTGAGCTAGTCGCATAAAAATAAATTTCTATATCAATCAATGTGATCATCTAGCAATGATATCCGATGGTCGGATAGGTCGAATGTATAGAACACCATCCTTAGAACCTATGCGGATACAATTTCTATGTAATTTATCTCTTTGACCAAAATGCTCGTAGGACACCTCAGAGTTCAACTATCAACTTTAATTAGATTGTTCATATTATATTTTAAAATATCAAATCCAATTGATGGATTATCCTAGCCAAGATTTTGCTATATTGAAATACAGTGACACATTCTTCTCCAACTCTTGGAGTGGTCAATTCCATCTTGATCATACACTGACTTTGCAAGTACTTAACTATGTCCAAAATTCTTTCATTACTAAATTAATAATTTAGTTAGTCTGGTACCAAAGCATAGTGAGTTGCTTGCAAGTCATTGAGGTGATCTTAGGTCTAAGAAATACTTATACCTATATCCCATCAGAGACATCCTTGACAGTAGAATGCTCTGAAGTTGGTCACGTTCAAAGATGATGTATCCATACATCTCATCTGTATGCTATACCAGTATCTCCACACTCCTTGGTTAAGAGGACAACCAACCTAAATGACATACAATGACCTATGCTCGATAGACGCTACCATCCTATTTAACAGTCTATCGTTTGGTCGTGAATTGATTTAAGAATTAATTGATAAATCCTTTCTTTATCAAACTTAAATAGTCCTAAGGACTTCATCACAAAAATGGAGTTTGTTAGGAGATGAAGACACGTAATGAATAACATGCCAAAGTATTTTATTTATCAATAATCAATTACATATACAAAGTAGCTCAATCGTTAACAGGCTAATGATTGGCTTTTAGAACATAATTTTCAACAACTTCCATTTATCCTAAAGCCACTTAGCACAGTATCTAATACCCATCTTTGACTTATGGTTGTCCAGCTTCTTGATTGCCAGGATTTTAGTGAAGGGGTCGGCTAGGTTCTCCTTTTCATCGATCTTCTGAAGATTGATGTTACCACGATCCATGATCTCATGGATCAGATGGAAGTGGCGCAGAATGTGCTTTGTTCGCTGGTGTGTCTTTGGTTGCTTTGCTTGAGCTATGGTGCCAGTGCTGTTGCAGTAGAATAGGGTTGAACCATCAATGGAGGGTGTTACTCCGAGCTCGATAATGAACTTTCTCAGCCACAGCTTTTTTTACTGCATCTAATGCTGCCATATACTTTGCTTTGTAAACAGAGTTTGCCACTGTATGCTGCTTGAAACTTTTTCAGTAGATGGCTCTACTATTTAGAGTAAAAATATATTTTGACATATTTCTACTATCATCATGGTCAGATTGAAAGCTGGAGTCTGTAAACCCCATTAGTTTTAGATTTGACTCATCATAAACCAACCATTGATCCTTAGAATTTTTTAAATACTTAAGGATGGTTTTAACCACCTTTTAGTAATTTTCTCTAGGATCAGACTGATATCTACTTACCACTCCTAGTGAGTATGCCACGTTTGGTCATATACATATCATTGCATACATGATAGATCCCACTGTCGAAGCATATGAAATTCTACTCATACGCACTCTCTCTTCAGAAGTTATCGAACAATCCTACTTAGAGAGTGAAATTTCTTGATCTATCGGGAAATAACCCTTTTTGAAATTCTCTGTACTGAACCTCTTCAGCACAATTTCTATGTACGTGGACTGGGATATACAAGCATCCTTTTAGATCTATCCCTATAGATCTTCATCCTTAGGATGTAGGATGCTTCATCCAAGTCTTTCATGGAGAACTGTGATGACAACTAGATTTTTATTTTCTATAGTGCGCAAATGTCATTCCTGATTAAGAGAATGTCATCCACGTACGAAATAAGAAATACCACTATTAGACCATTTGCCCATTTGTAAATGTAGGGTCCTTCTCTGTTCTTAATGAAGCCATATATTTTGATCACTTTATCAAAATGCATATTCCAACTCTGAGATGCTTGTTTCAATCTATAAATGGATCTCTGAAGTCTGCACACCTTGGACTCATCTATGGATGTGAACTCCTTAGGTTGTATCATATACACCTCTTCGATCAGCTCTCCATTAAGAAAAGTTGTCTTCACATCCAACTATCAGATCTCATAGTCCAAGTGGACAGCTATTGCAAGCATTATCTGAATGAATTTGAGCATTGCCACTAGAAAGAATGTCTCATCATAGTCAATACCATAATATTGACGATACCTCTTGGAAACCAGATAGGCTTTATAAGTCTCCATCTTTTCGTCTGTACCTCTTTTTCTTTTGAATATTCATTTACACCCAATGGATTTAACCACTTCAGGTGGGTCAACTAATGTCCATACATTATTGACCTTCATGGAATCCATTTTGGATCTCATGGCTTCTAGCCATTTTTCAAAGTTGGATCTCTACATAGCATGCATGTAAGTGATCGGGTCCTCATTGTTCTCATCGAGTTCAATGGAATCACCATTCTAGACAAAGAATCCATAGTATCTGTTTGGATGGTGCAGTACTCTACTGGATCGTCTTAATGGTATAGATTCACTAGGCTTCGGATCTGATATGATCAAATCTGACTCAGGTTTAGCATTCTGTGCCAGACTTTCTATCTATTGAACTTCATCAAGTTCAACCTTAGAGGCAATAGTTTCTTCACTAAGAAACTTCTTTTTCAAAAAGGTTGCCCTAAAACTGACGAACACCAGTCTTAGGTCCTTTGGTCTCTTTTGGGTATCTTATAAATGCGCACTTATCAGACTTAGGTCCAAGTTTATTTGTAATTAATTGTTTGACATAAGCCGCCCCCCTCTAGATCCTGAGGTGTGAAAGTGCTGGCTTACATCCTGTCCATAACTCATATGGAATTTTAACCACAGATTTACTTAGAATCCTATTTAAAAGATAGCAAGCTGATTCGAGTGCATATCCCCAGAGGGATATCGACAAGCTGGCAAAATCTATCGTGATCAAACCATGTCTAACAGAGTCCAATTCCTCCTTTTAGATATACCATTGTGCTGTGGTGTTCCTGGAGGAGTCCATTGAAAGAGAATTTCATTCTCTCCTAGATATGTGAGAAACTCATCGAAAAGGTATTCTCCTTCTTGGTCAGACCGAAGAGTTTTAATACTCTTTCTAGTTTATTTTTGTACTTCACTTAGAAATTGTTTGAATATTTTAAAAAAATTTAACTTATGTTTCATCAGATAGATATATCCATATCTGGATAGATCATCTATGAAAGTGATGAAGTAGACATATCCACATCTGGCACTTGTGCTCATAGATTCACATACATTAGTATGTACTAGACCTAAGAGCTCAGTGGCTTTCTCACCTTTTTCAGTAAAAGATGACTTGGTCATTTTACCAAGAAGATAAGATTCATAGGTTGAAAGTAATTCACAATCATTAAGTTCGAGGATACCCTCTTGAGCCAACCTACTTATCTTGTTCTTGTTTATATGACCTAGCCTATAGTGCTATAAGTAGATATCTGTCACATTATCTAGTCTAGGATGTTTGCAAGTTGAATAGACTACATTAACAGGTTGTGATAACATATATACACCATTGTCCAATTATCTATAGAAAGTAGTAACACCATTCATAATGACATTACCAACTCGTTTCTTTATTGAAATTTCATAATTGTTCATGGCCAAAAGGACTACAGAAATGATATTTAAAAAGAAACTAGGATAGAAATGACAATCACTAAGAACAACCATATGAGATTCAAATACAAGTTTTAAAATTTCTAAAGTTAGAACTGAAACAGGTCTTCCATCTCCAATATTTAGGAATCTCTCACCTTGCTCGAATCTTCTCTTGACCTGCAACCTCTGCAATGAATTGCAAATATGGTAAGGGCTACCGGTATCCAATATCCAGTCAGTAATATCATAAATAAAAAAATTGCAAGGAGTTATCATATAAATACCTTATCCGACAATAGCTTGCTTCTTTCTCTGCCTATTCAAATCTAGAGAGGCAATGTACTGAGGGCAGTTTCTCTTCCAGTGCCTTCGCTTCTTACAAAAGAAGCATCCAGCTTGACTCTTATCGAACTTGATTTTTCTGATCTAGCCCTGCACAGATGTCCTAGCCTAAACTTGTACCTTCTTAGCTTTCTTCTTCTTGTTCTTCTTTCCTTTTCCAAAGGGCCAAGAACAAGAAGATGAACCTCCCACTAAGTTCACTGACTTCTTATGGAGCTGGTGATCCTTCTGAAAGTTTTGAAGTAACCCCAGTAACCCATGGTAGTCAACTTCAGGCTTTGCCATTCTATAATGTGTAAGAAATGAGAGATAAGACTTGGGCAACGAGTTCAGTATTGCATCTTTCCTAAGCTGTTTGTACAAGAAAAAGCCGAGCTTGCTCAAGCGCTCTATCTGCCCGATCATGTACAATACATGATCAGTGATAGAGGCTCCATCCTATATTCTTGCATTGAAAATGGCACAACTAGTCTTGTACCTTTCCATGTCATTGGGTGTGCCAAAGAAATCATCCAACACTTGAAGCATGTCCTTTGGCTGAGCCATCTCAAATCTGTGATTGAACTCATTGCTCATCATAGCCAGCATAATGCAGTGCACCATGGTTCGATCAACGAGCCACTTCTGATAAGTGTCTTTGATAGTTTCACATGCATTTACAACTGGCTCCTCAGGTGCATCATCCATTATCACATGTAGGATGTGTTCATGCTTTAGGAGATTCCTGGAGCCTGATGCAGCTCTCTACTTTCGTTCAGATCTGATTAGATCAAGAGATATATTTCAAAAATTTTCTCTTGATCTCAATCAGATCTTGATATGTTTTCAGATCTGATTCTTATTATTTTAATAAATAAAATAAAATAAGATAAATTAAATCAAATTTAATTTACCTGATTTGGGTAATCCTATTACCCTGTAGATGATCCTGATTGCAGCGGAAGGTTCTGGATCTTAGCCACGCAAGCGCCTGGCCTCTACCGGTATCCACTCGGGTTGGATCTGGAGATCCTCTTCTTCTCTATCACACCTCCAAAAATCAGATCTGGATCTGATCTGGAGGATCTTCAAAACTCTTTTGAAGATCTGCAGTCGTCCTTTTGCAGCAGCGCAGCCTTCTTGCTTTTGATCGCCTTTCCTTGATCTGAATCGCACCAACCTAAATCCAAAACACTTTTGGACGTGGAGAGCAAGGGGAGAAGAGACTATGGCATGGAGAAGGAGGGGAGAGGCAGCCTTGGGGCGTGTGGAAATTCATTAGAATTAGGGTTGGGCGCAGGGTCTTATTTATAGACCTCTTGTGATCCAACTCCTCTTCCTCTCAACCAATCACAACCCTTTGTGAAATCAGATCTAAATCTGATTGGTTGGAATAGAGACCCCTGGATTCCTCCTTAGAGGGCGCCTAAGACCAGTCAAACTGGATTCTTAGTAGAACTCTGATTGGAATCCAAAAGGGAGGTGGAGTCCTTGTCCAACAAGGACTCCTAGGCGCCTCCTACTTGGGCTCACGCCACCCTTGGCGTGCGCCCTTCTCCTTGCCAGGTTCTGGCAGGGGGACAGGCCCCCACCAGCTCTCCAATAGGTGCATGACATGTGGTCAAAAGTCAAAGGGTCAATGGTCAACGTTTGACCAGTCAAAGGTAGACTTTTGACCAAAGTCAAAGAACAAGAAATGGCAGGTGACCAAAAATGGCAGGTAATGTCTTACAAATAAGACAACCTATTCTGACTTGGACAACCTCCAGTCAGACCATATGAAGGCCTCTGATTGAGCACAAACTCCTTTGGCTCAGTCAGGACAACTTATTTATGATAGTAAAAGAAGAACGTTAGGTTCAATCGAGTGCTAGCACGATTTCCTTGAACCTAATTGAATCTCATTCAGATCAATTGAACTAGATCAGTTCAATTGATGATCACCAGATTCAAACCCTTGTTTGTGTGACCCAGTTAGGTTCAGTTCTGTATGGTAATGGGATATGTCATGATCTCTATCATAGACATCATCGAAACTCCTTTCGATGGATCAGAACTCTTCTGATTCGAACAGCTAGAATGATCGATCATCTAAATCATTCTAATTGCTCCCAAAATCCACCAGTGACACCTAGCAGTATATGGTGGCAACCCATCAGAGCTGAATGCGAACCTCTTGGTGCAGCTACCTGTGTGATTAAGTTCTTCTATCTTGAGCCCCGATCAGATTAGGGTTAAGGTGAACTCGTCAAACCCTAGTCTCTGTCATATGATGTAATCATTCGATTCGAGTCCAATGTGAAAATCTAAATAGAAACTCTTTCTATTATTTCACTCTACCATGGCCATGGATTTCTGGACTTGATTCTCATGATCATCATAGGGCTACTCCTCTACCACCGAGGTAGATAGATTCCCATCTTGATGCAATCCAGTTCCTACAATGAACATGCTATAGCCAACATACACCTCAGGGTTCCATATGGCTAGGAGACCGAGTAATGGTGTAGTCAAACTATAACACCCTCAAGGTGAACTGCCGATGCATCTCAGGTCAAAGAACCAGACACACTACTGCAGCATCGAGTCAGTCATTGACGAGAAGGTAGACTTCCTAATGACTACTCGAGGTGGTCACGCTCAGTGCCCTCGTTCTCTAACGAGTACCTGTACTCTCGCTCCGGTGTCTCCACACCGTAGACTCAAGACTCATCTACTAAAGAGAAGCGATCGTACACCAACCTTCCGGATCAATCACCATCCTCGTGATGATCCTATGGTCGGGAGCTGTTTATGAGTTAATAATGATTATTCATGTCTTAAATTTTCAACTCTTGAAAATATGAATTATCATTACCATTAACTCAAAGGATGTATCACAGACACTAAATACACATATGTGATAGAAAATAACCCATTTTATTAATTATAGTCAAAATTATAATTTTGCCCCTAGAAGTGTATTACAAGTGTCAGCCAATTCTGGCTTCTAGGGCACATATATCTAACAATCTCCCACTTGTCCTAAAGCCAATTGGCTACAAGTCTAAGTCCCATCTTCTCAAGGTGGGCTTCGATCTTCTGCTGGCCCAACGGCTTTGTAAGTGGGTCTGCCACATTATCTGCGGAGTTGACTCTCTTGACCTCAACGTAACCTTTCTCAAGGTAATCGCGGATGAGATGATATCGCCGCTCAATGTGCTTGGACTTCTGGTGAGACCTCGGCTCCTTAGCAAGGGCTATGGCGCCATTGTTGTCGCAGTAAAGAGGAATGGCATCTGATGGCATTACTCCAATTTCTGCAGCAAACTTCTTGTACCAGAATGCTTCCTTTGCAGCCTCTGATGCAGCTATATATTCTGCTTCCATGGTGGAATCTGCTATCACAGTTTGCTTGGAACTCTTCCAGCTGACAGCTCCACCATTGCACACAAACAGACTTCCAGATGTCGACTTTCGATCATCTATATCGGACATGAAGTCCGAGTCTGTGTATCCCTGGAACTTGGAGTTCTCCATTACCAAAGACCAACATCATATCCTTAGTTCTTCTCAAGTACTTAAGGATACATTTCACAGAAGTCCAGTGTTCTTCACCTGGATTTGACTGATATCTGCTTGTGACACTCACAGCATGGGCTATATCAGGTCGTGTACATAGCATGGCATACATGAGGCTCCCTATTGCAGAAGCATAAGGGATCTTGCTCATGCGTTCTATTTCCTCAGGTGTGCTGGGGCACATCTTCTTGGAAAGATGAATACCATGTCTGAAGGGTATTAATCCCCTCTTAGAGTTTTCCATACTAAACCTCTTTAGTACTTCCTCTATGTACATCTTCTGTGAAAGTCCTAGCATCCTATTCGGTCTATCCCTATAGACCTTAATTCCTAGAATAAAGGATGCTTCACCTAGGTCTTTCATGGAGAATTCCTTGGACAACCACATCTTGACTGATGTCAACATGGGAATATCATTCCCAATAAGGAGGATGTCATCCACGTACAATACGAGGAAGACAACAGCGCTCCCACTGACCCTTTTGAAAACACATGGTTCCTCTTCATTTTTGATGAAACCAAACTTTTTGATCACATCATTGAAACGAGTGTTCCAGCTCCGAGATGCTTGCTTAAGTCCATATATGGACCTTTGCAGCTTGCAAACCTTGTGATCAGTATCACTGGATGTGAAACCTAGCGGCTGTTCCATATAGATATCTTCCTCAAGATATCCATTTAGGAATGCCGTTTTCACGTCCATTTGCCATATTTCATAATCGAAATAGGCTGCAACAGCAAGCAATGTGCGGATGGATTTTAGCATAGCTACCGGGAAAAAGGTATCCTGATAGTCAATGCCTTCGCGTTGACTATAACCTTTTGCCACCAGTCTAGCCTTGAATGTCTCCACATTCCCATCTGCACCAATCTTTCTCTTGAAGATCCATTTACACCCAATAGGTACTATACCTTCTGGTGGATCTACCAAGGTCCAGACTTGGTTTGAGTGCATCGAGTCAATTTCTGACTTCATTGCCTCAAGCCATTTCTCGGAGTCGATATCTGATATCGCCTCGTTGTAGGTTTTGGGATCATCACCATGAGCACCATTACCTATGAGGAACATTTCCTCTACATCCTCTGAAATAATACCTAAGTATCTTTCAGGGGGACGGAAAAACTCTTTCCGATCTACGAGGTGGAGGAGGTAGTGTTCTTATTGGCTCAACCTGATTTGGTTCCACTTGGTCCTTAGCTCGTTTCTGCTTGTGAGACTTTCTCATCAAGCTTAATCTGCTTTCCAATGCCACTATCTTGAATAAACTATTTTTCAAGAAATATGGCATGTCGACTCACAATCACATTGTGGTCTTCTGGAATGTAGAAATAGTATCCTAATGACTCTTTAGGATATCCTATGAATCGAGCTCTAAAGGACCTAAACTCTAACTTGTCCGCTTGTTGTCTTTTGACATGAAGCCGGACAACCCCAAATTCTGAGATGACTCAGACTTGGTTTCTTACCGTGCCATATCTCATACGGTGTGGTAGGAACGGTTTTAGAGGGAACCCTATTCAGTAAATAGATTGAAGTTAATAATGAATGTCCCCAAAGAAAATCAGGGAGGTCTGTGAAGCTCATCATGGATCGAACCATATCCAATAGAGTCCGATTTCTCCATTCTGAAACCCCGTTGAGTTGAGGTGTTCCTGGTGGAGTCCATTGAGAGACTATGCCATTTTCCTTAAGATAGTCTAGGAATTCCCGGCTAAGGTATTCACCTCCTCGATCTGATCGAAGAACCTTAATGGGTTTTCCAGTTTGTTTTTCTACTTCATGTCTGAATTCTTTGAACTTTTCAAAAGGCTTCAGACTTGTGTCTCATAAGATACACATACCCATACCTAGACAGATCATCGGTAAAGGTAATGAAGTAGACAAAATTGCCTCTAGCCGGCACATCAAATGGGCCGCACACATCAGTATGTACTAGGGCAAGGAGATCTGTGGCCCTCTCCCCATGTCCAACAAAAGGGAGTTTAGTCATTTTGCCTTGAAGACAAGATTCACAAGTTGGATATGACTCAAAAGTCAATGGACTCAATAGCCCATTTTTCTCCAATTTGTTAATCCTATCTTCTGCTATATGACCTAATCTCAGGTGCCATAGATATCTGTCGTTTGGACTATCCCTAGGTCGTTTGGCATTCACGTTTTGCTCGATAGTTAAAACAGGTACATCAATATGCAACTGATAAAGACCATTAACAAGGAAACCATTTGCAATTTTATTTCTTTCATAAAGAATGTTACAATGGTCCTTAAAGAAGGTGATCACATAACCTTCTTGTGCTAAGCATGAAACAGAAATCAAATTCCTGCTAGCTGCAGGCACATAATAACAGTCTTTTAAAACTAAGTCTAAACCAGATGGTAATCGAAGAGGGTATGTTCCCACGGCTACTGCAGCAACTCTTGCTCCATTACCGATGCGTAGGATCATGTCTCCATCCCTCAGCCTCCTGCTATCCTCAAGACCCTGCATAGAAGTGCACAGATGAGCACTAGAACCAGAGTCAAGCACCCAACTGGATGCAGAAGAAACCGTAAGGTTAGACTCAATAACGAGCATACCTCCAGAAGGACCTTCCTTCTTGTTCTTCAGGGTGGCCAGGTAAGTAGGGCAGTTCCGCTTCCAATGGCCGTCGCTGTTGCAATGGAAACACTTTCCTTTGCCATCGACCTTCTTCTTCGGTTCTGCCTTCTTCTTCTTTGATCCTTCCACCTTTTGCTTTTTCACAGACTTCTTTTTCTTTCCATAAGACTTTCTTTTGGAAGAAGTCCGTTCCATAGCAAGAACTGAGCCTTTAGAACCTTTCATAGAAAGCTCAGCGGTAACCAGCATATTCATCAACTCGGCCAAGGAATTTTGAAGTTTATGCATGTGGTAATTCATGATGAATTGCCCATATGCATCAGTCAAGGATTGCAGAATAATATCGTTCTGCAGATCCAAGTCCAACTTCACACCGAGCTTCTCAAGCTCTTCCATGTCCTTGATCATTGTCAGACAGTGATCTTGGACTGACTGCCCATCACGCATCTTAGCCTTAAAAAGTCATTTTCGTGACTTGATATTTGGCTGCGCGACTCTGTTCACCAAACATCTCCTGCAGGTGAGCCAACATTTGGCGAGCAGTCCCGATATCTTCATGTTGGCGCTGGAGCTCATCAGACATCGAGCCCAACATGTAGTATCTGGCCTTATTGTCTTCGTCAATCCATTTTTCCAGAGACGCTCTCTGTTCAGTGGATGGACGAGCTGGTAAGGTGGGAGGGTCCTGGTCCAAAACATGTGTTAACTTCTCTGAACCCAAAATAATTTTGTAGTTCCTGAGCCAATCTTTATAATTGGGTCCAGTCAGTCTATGTGTGTCTAGGATACGTGCCAGTGGGTTGGACGCAGACATTTTCCTGTAGAGAGTCAAAGATTCTAGTTAGATACTGTAATTTTGACTTGACCAATTTGTTTAGGGATTTTATTTTTAAACAAATTAGCTCCCACTATTTTCTCGGATCCCTACACTCCCTCTGTAGAGATGCGAAAATCTCCATGATTGATGATTTCTAGTGGGTGGTGCGGTCTCACCAACTGACTCATCACCTCACCTAACAGTTATTGGTGATGGGTTAGCCAATGAGTGAACAACTCTTGTTCAATGATTCTCTAATCATGGTGCACCCAAACTTGGTCTCTAATTCATGAATCTCACCGTATCCGGAATATTGATCCACTCCTTAGTTAAGTCAGACCCACCATTTGCATAGACTGGGTTCCTAATTGGGTCTCTCACCGTATCCGGAAATATTGAGCCCAACTCATCCTCCAGCCCATAGCATCCAATGCCTAATAGACATGGTTGCATCTTCCCGGTGCAACTGAGCCACTGTATCCAGCCGAGAACAATCAACCCCGGGAAGGGCCCGCACGTCTACAATGGTGGAAGACCTCAGGACTTAATCTTTTCTTAGGGAGAATTGATTCAGGTCTCATTAAACTAGACTTGGCTTAGTCATAACAATTATGACTAACCTAGTGGCATGGGTCAGCTCGGATTATTGACCACCTCAGATCAGAACTGTGTCAACAGATATGGCCAGGTAAGTGAGACCGGTGGAAGGAATATGCCGTTAACTCGCACAAGAACGCATTCAGGTCGAGTAGCTTCCAATTAAAAACCAGTCGGTCGTCTGTGCCAAACTTACCTTAGACACCAAATTGTTGAGTCAGAACCAATTGGGTTAGCCTACAATCCAGACTCTAACCTCTGAGCCTAATTAGGTCTTGCTTGATCGTGACTCGATCTTGACCCAGACTTAATCCTATTAGGCTGGTCAATTTAAGCATTGTTGATCCCATCTAACCAACTCTTGATTCGGTTTGATCAACCGCTTAGACCTAATTGAGCTACCCAAGCCCGAACCCAGTATTATGAATATGTCTTAGATCTGAAATTCTCAATTTTAGACCTAATTAATATTCCATAAACTTAATTCTTAATTAAGTTGGGTTCATAAACAAAATATGCACAATAAATCCTAGGGTTTCAGGATCTAGGGTTTTGCAGAAAGTAAGTTTTGGGTTTCTGATTAAGGACGAACACGCAGCACCCCTACACGTCATAAGAACACCCCATCGAATGGGAAGAGAGGGCCTTTAAACCCTTCTTCGTTCTTATGACCGGACGGCCAAGAGGAACGCCTTAATCAGGAACATGTAATACTACAAAACAGTTATAGATCTATATCATATATCTCATATACAAATTAGATCTAATCATGGCATATTTTGCATACATCTCATGTATCATAATCATGCATGTTTTCAGATCTAAATTATCTCATAATAATCTAAAAAATTAGATTTAAATTGATCTAATCAAAATAAATTCTAATCTAGACAATTATGTAGAACTATTCTACAACTAGTCTAGTCATGCATCTATCATATCTCATATGATATTTAAAATTAAATAATTTTTATTTGCTGTTTATCAGATGTTATTATAACACTTATAATATCAGAAAATAGTAAATAAGAAGATCTAAAATATGATTTAATCAGATTAAATCAAAGACATGCAAAACTATTCTATAGAACTATTCTATTCTAGAACTAGTCATGCATATCTTCATGTTCTTAGATCCAAATCATTTAATTTTAATTTTTCTGATTTCAGATCTGATCACATCTCATGTGACATCTGAAATCACTTTATTTTCTAATTAAAATAAAATTAAAATCAGATCTAAACAATTTTAGAACCATGGCTCTGATACCAGTTGAAGGGAAATCCTGATTTCCCGGTCCAGGTTCGTCCAGATCTGATTAGATCAAGAGATATATTTCAAAAATTTTCTCTTGATCTCAATCAGATCTTGATATGTTTCAGATCTGATTCTTATTATTTTAATAAATAAAATAAAATAAGATAAATTAAATCAAATTTAATTTACCTGATTTGGGTAATCCTATTACCCTGTAGATGATCCTGATTGCAGCGGAAGGTTCTGGATCTTAGCCACGCAAGCGCCTGGCCTCTACCGGTATCCACTCGGGTTGGATCTGGAGATCCTCTTCTTCTCTATCACACCTCCAAAAATCAGATCTGGATCTGATCTGGAGGATCTTCAAAACTCTTTTGAAGATCTGCAGTCGTCCTTTTGCAGCAGCGCAGCCTTCTTGCTTTTGATCGCCTTTCCTTGATCTGAATCGCACCAACCTAAATCCAAAACACTTTTGGACGTGGAGAGCAAGGGGAGAAGAGACTATGGCATGGAGAAGGAGGGGAGAGGCAGCCTTGGGGCGTGTCTAATTGCATTCAATTAGGGTTGGGCGCAGGGTCTTATTTATAGACCTCTTGTGATCCAACTCCTCTTCCTCTCAACCAATCACAACCCTTTGTGAAATCAGATCTAAATCTGATTGGTTGGAATAGAGACCCCTGGATTCCTCCTTAGAGGGTGCCTAAGACCAGTCAAACTGGATTCTTAGTAGAACTCTGATTGGAATCCAAAAGGGAGGTGGAGTCCTTGTCCAACAAGGACTCCTAGGCGCCTCCTACTTGGGCTCACGCCACCCTTGGCGTGCGCCCTTCTCCTTGCCAGGTTCTGGCAGGGGGACAGGCCCCCACCAGCTCTCCAATAGGTGCATGACATGTGGTCAAAAGTCAAAGGGTCAATGGTCAACGTTTGACCAGTCAAAGGTAGACTTTTGACCAAAGTCAAAGAACAAGAAATGGCAGGTGACCAAAAATGGCAGGTAATGTCTTACAAATAAGACAACCTATTCTGACTTGGACAACCTCCAGTCAGACCATATGAAGGCCTCTGATTGAGCACAAACTTCTTTGGCTCAGTCAGGAGAACTTATTTATGATAGTAAAAGAAGAACGTTAGGTTCAATCGAGTGCTAGCACGATTTCCTTGAACCTAATTGAATCTCATTCAGATCAATTGAACTAGATCAGTTCAATTGATGATCACCAGATTCAAACCCTTGTTTGTGTGACCCAGTTAGGTTCAGTTCTGTATGTTAGATATATGTGCCCTAGAAGCCAGAATTGGCTGACACTTGTAATACACTTCTAGGGGCAAAATTATAATTTTGACTATAATTAATAAAATGGGTTATTTTCTATCACACCTGTGTATTTAGTGTCTGTGATACATCCTTTGAGTTAATGGTAATGATAATTCATATTTTCAAGAGTTGAAAATTTAAGACATGAATAATCATTATTAACTCATAAACAGCTCCCGACCATAGGATCATCACGAGGATGGTGATTGATCCGGAAGGTTGGTGTACGATCGCTTCTCTTTAGTAGATGAGTCTTGAGTCTACGGTGTGGAGACACCGGAGCGAGAGTACAGGTACTCGTTAGAGAACGAGGGCACTGAGCGTGACCACCTCGAGTAGTCATTAGGAAGTCTACCTTCTCGTCAATGACTGACTCGATGCTGCAGTAGTGTGTCTGGTTCTTTGACCTGAGATGCATCGGCAGTTCACCTTGAGGGTGTTATAGTTTGACTACACCATTACTCGGTCTCCTAGCCATATGGAACCCTGAGGTGTATGTTGGCTATAGCATGTTCATTGTAGGAACTGGATTGCATCAAGATGGAATCTATCTACCTCGGTGGTAGAGGAGTAGCCCTATGATGATCATGAGAATCAAGTCCAGAAATCCATGGCCATGGTAGAGTGAAATAATAGAAAGAGTTTCTATTTAGATTTTCACATTGGACTCGAATCGAATGATTACATCATATGACAGAGACTAGGGTTTGACGAGTTCACCTTAACCCTAATCTGATCGGGGCTCAAGATAGAAGAACTTAATCACACAGGTAGCTGCACCAAGAGGTTCGCATTCAGCTCTGATGGGTTGCCACCATATACTGCTAGGTGTCACTGGTGGATTTTGGGAGCAATTAGAATGATTTAGATGATCGATCATTCTAGCTGTTCGAATCAGAAGAGTTCTGATCCATCGAAAGGAGTTTCGATGATGTCTATGATAGAGATCATGACATATCCCATTACCATACAGAACTGAACCTAACTGGGTCACACAAACAAGGGTTTGAATCTGGTGATCATCAATTGAACTGATCTAGTTCAATTGATCTGAATGAGATTCAATTAGGTTCAAGGAAATCGTGCTAGCACTCGATTGAACCTAACGTTCTTCTTTTACTATCATAAATAAGTTGTCCTGACTGAGCCAAAGGAGTTTGTGCTCAATCAGAGGCCTTCATATGGTCTGACTGGAGGTTGTCCAAGTCAGAATAGGTTGTCTTATTTGTAAGACATTACCTGCCATTTTTGGTCACCTGCCATTTCTTGTTCTTTGACTTTGGTCAAAAGTCTACCTTTGACTGGTCAAACGTTGACCATTGACCCTTTGACTTTTGACCACATGTCATGCACCTATTGGAGAGCTGGTGGGGGCCTGTCCCCCTGCCAGAACCTGGCAAGGAGAAGGGCGCACGCCAAGGGTGGCGTGAGCCCAAGTAGGAGGCGCCTAGGAGTCCTTGTTGGACAAGGACTCCACCTCCCTTTTGGATTCCAATCAGAGTTCTACTAAGAATCCAGTTTGACTGGTCTTAGGCGCCCTCTAAGGAGGAATCCAGGGGTCTCTATTCCAACCAATCAGATTTAGATCTGATTTCACAAAGGGTTGTGATTGGTTGAGAGGAAGAGGAGTTGGATCACAAGAGGTCTATAAATAAGACCCTGCGCCCAACCCTAATTCTAATGAATGATTAGACCCACGCCCCAAGGCTGCCTCTCCCCTCCTTCTCCATGCCATAGTCTCTTCTCCCCTTGCTCTCCACGTCCAAAAGTGTTTTGGATTTAGGTTGGTGCGATTCAGATCAAGGAAAGGCGATCAAAAGCAAGAAGGCTGCGCTGCTGCAAAAGGACGACTGCAGATCTTCAAAAGAGTTTTGAAGATCCTCCAGATCAGATCCAGATCTGATTTTTGGAGGTGTGATAGAGAAGAAGAGGATCTCCAGATCCAACCCGAGTGGATACCGGTAGAGGCCAGGCGCTTGCGTGGCTAGATCCAGAACCTTCCGCTGCAATCAGGATCATCTACAGGATAATAGGATTACCCAAATCAGGTAAATTAAATTTGATTTAATTTATCTTATTTTATTTTATTTATTAAAATAATAAGAATCAGATCTGAAACATATCAAGATCTGATTGAGATCAAGAGAAAATTTTTGAAATATATCTCTTGATCTAATCAGATCTGGACGAACCTGGACCGGGAAATCAGGATTTCCCTTCAAATTGATTCAAATTAGATATTTTGGTTTGTTTCTTCATTAAAAGATAAATTAACGTGTATAGTATAGGATTTAATCTGATTAAATCATATTTTAGATCTTCTTATTTACTATTTTCTGATATTATAAGTGTTATAATAACATCTGATAAACAGCAAATAAAAATTATTTAATTTTAAATATCATATGAGATATGATAGATGCATGACTAGACTAGTTGTAGAATAGTTCTACATAATTGTCTAGATTAGAATTTATTTTGATTAGATCAATTTAAATCTAATTTTTTAGATTATTATGAGATAATTTAGATCTGAAAACATGCATGATTTGATACATGAGATGTATGCAAAATATGCCATGATTAGATCTAAATTTGTATATGAGATATATGATATAGATCTATAACTGTTTTGTAGTATTTACATGTTCCTGATTAAGGCGTTCCTCTTGGCCGTCCGGTCATAAGAACGAAGAAGGGTTTAAAGGCCCTCTCTTCCCATTCGATGGGGTGTTCTTATGACGTGTAGGGGTGCTGCGTGTTCGTCCTTAATCAGAAACCCAAAACTTACTTTCTGCAAAACCCTAGATCCTGAAACCCTAGGATTTATTGTGCATATTTTGTTTATGAACCCAACTTAATTAAGAATTAAGTTTATGGAATATTAATTAGGTCTAAAATTGAGAATTTCAGATCTAAGACATATTCATAATACTGGGTTCGGGCTTGGGTAGCTCAATTAGGTCTAAGCGGTTGATCAAACCGAATCAAGAGTTGGTTAGATGGGATCAACAATGCTTAAATTGACCAGCCTAATAGGATTAAGTCTGGGTCAAGATCGAGTCACGATCAAGCAAGACCTAATTAGGCTCAGAGGTTAGAGTCTGGATTGTAGGCTAACCCAATTGGTTCTGACTCAACAATTTGGTGTCTAAGGTAAGTTTGGCACAGACGACCGACTGGTTTTTAATTGGAAGCTACTCGACCTGAATGCGTTCTTGTGCGAGTTAACGGCATATTCCTTCCACCGGTCTCACTTACCTGGCCATATCTGTTGACACAGTTCTGATCTGAGGTGGTCAATAATCCGAGCTGAACCCATGCCACTAGGTTAGTCATAATTGTTATGACTAAGCCAAGTCTAGTTTAATGAGACCTGAATCAATTCTCCCTAAGAAAAGATTAAGTCTGAGGTCTTCCACCATTGTAGACGTGCGGGCCCTTCCCGGGGTTGATTGTTCTCGGCTGGATACAGTGGCTCAGTTGCACCGGGAAGATGCAACCATGTCTATTAGGCATTGGATGCTATGGGCTGGAGGATGAGTTGGGCTCAATATTCCGGATACGGTGAGAGACCCAATTAGGAACCCAGTCTATGCAAATGGTGGGTCTGACTTAACTAAGGAGTGGATCAATATTCCGGATACGGTGAGATTCATGAATTAGAGACCAAGTTTGGGTGCACCATGATTAGAGAATCATTGAACAAGAGTTGTTCACTCATTGGCTAACCCATCACCAATAACTGTTAGGTGAGGTGATGAGTCAGTTGGTGAGACCGCACCACCCACTAGAAATCATCAATCGCGGAGATTTTCGCATCTCTACAGAGGGAGTGTAGGGATCCGAGAAAATAGTGGGAGCTAATTTGTTTAAAAATAAAATCCCTAAACAAATTGGTCAAGTCAAAATTACAGTATCTAACTAGAATCTTTGACTCTCTACAGGAAAATGTCTGCGTCCAACCCACTTGGCACGTATCCTAGACACACATAGACTGACTGGACCCAATTATAAAGATTGGCTCAGGAACTACAAAATTGTTTTGGGTTCAGAGAAGTTAACACATGTTTTGGACCAGGACCCTCCCACCTTACCAGCTCGTCCATCCACTGAACAGAGAGCGTCTCTGGAAAAATGGATTGACGAAGATAATAAGGCCAGATACTACATGTTGGGCTCGATGTCTGATGAGCTCCAGCGCCAACATGAAGATATCGGGACTGCTCGCCAAATGTTGGCTCACCTGCAGGAGATGTTTGGTGAACAGAGTCGCGCAGCCAAATATCAAGTCACGAAAATGACTTTTTAAGGCTAAGATGCTGTGCTGGGCAATCAGTCCAAGATCACTGTTCTGACAATGACTTCAAGGCATGGAAGAGCTGAGAGCTCGGGTGTTTGAAGTTGGACTTGGACTTGCAGAATGATATTATTTCTCAACCTTTGACTGCATGCATATGGGCTAATTCATCATGAATTACCACATGCATAAACTTCTACAAATTCCTTAGGCCGAGTTGTATGGAATTATCGGCTGTGTTACCGCTTGAGCTTTCTATGAAAGATTCTAAGGCTCAGTTCTTGCATATGGAATCGCGTTCTTCCAAAAGAAGTCTTGGTTATTGCGAATAACAGGCAAATATCATATCGCTCTCTGAAAAAAGCAAAAGGTTTAGAAGGATCAAACGACACGAAGAAACGGCAGAACGAAGACCCAGAAGGTCTAGATGCAAAGAAAGCTGTTTCCATTGCAAAGCGACGCCATCTGGAAGTGGAACCTGCACCCCTACTCTACTGGCCACCCAACAGAACAAGAAGGAAGGTCCTTCTGGAGGTACTGTCAGTTATTTTGATCGTAACCTTATCGTTTCTTCGCTTCGCTCGCCGTTTCTCGGCCCTTAGGTGCTTGACTTGGTTTCTTATGTGTCTATCTATGCACTTTCTATGCAGGGTCTTGAGGATAGCAGGAGCTGAGGGATGGTGTCATGATTCCTACGCCTCGCTCCCGGTCCTAATGGATGCTAGAGTGCTGCAGTCAGCCGTTGCGGGGGACACATACCCTCTCAGCCATTACCATCTGGTTTCGTTCATAGTGTTTTACCCAAATCGCTATCTAGTTATTATGTGCCTGCACCGCTCACGCCAGGATTTGATTTTTGTTCCATGCTCTACCTCCTCTATGGTGATCCAGCCCCTATCTCTTAAGGAACCATCTGTACCATTCTTTATGATAAGAAATAAAATTTGGCAAATGGTTTCCTTGTTATGTCTTAATCTAAGTGACAAGATTGCTGTACCTCTATATTTTATATAACTTATGAGAAAAAACTGGTGAATGCCAACGACCTGCTGGGATAGTCCAAATGACAGATATCTATGCACCTGAGCATCTAGTCACTTATAGCACGAAGATAGGATTAACAAATTGGAGAAAATGGGGCTCATTGAGTCCATTGACTTGTTGAGTTCTATCCCAACTTGCTGGATCGTGTCTTCAACGGTGCAAAATGACTAAACGTCCTTTTGGCCTTTTGGACATCGGGACTCCGAGGGCCACAGATCTCCTTGCTAGTACATACTGCCACCTGTGTGCGGCCCATTGTTTGCCGGCTTAGAGCGCAATTTTGTCTACTTTTATTACCTTTAATCTCTCTCTTTTTTT
>QRFJ01005984.1:0-26526 GCA_006176705.1 Cocos nucifera | reverse complement strand
CAGAGAGAGATCAACCTCCACCGGATCAAATCAGCGCTATCCTCGTGATGAATCCTATGGTCGGGAGCTGTTTATGAGTTAATAATGATTATTCATGTCTTAAATTTCAAAACTCTTGGAAAATATGGAATTATCATTCACCAATTTTAACTCAAAGGATGTATCACAGACACTAAATACTACCATGTGTGATAGAAAAATAACGCCCATTATAGTCAAAATTACAATTTTGGCCCTAGAAGTGTATACAAGATGTCAGCCAGATTCTGCGGGCTTGTCTAGGGCACATATATCTAACAAATCCTCCCACTTGTTCCTAAAGCCAATTGAGCTAACAAGTCTAAGTCGCATCCTTCTCAAAAGGTGGGGCTTCGATCTTTTGCTGGCCCAACCGGGCTTTGTTAAGTGGGTCTGCCACATTATCTGCGGAGTTGACTCTCTTGACCTCGACGTAACCTTTCTCAAGGTAATCGCGGATGAGATGGTATCACCGTTTGCTATGGAACTCTTCCAGCACAAACAGACTGCCAGATGTCGACTTTCGATCATCTATATCGGACATGAAATCCGAGTCTGTGTATCCCTGGACTTGGAGTTCTCCGTTACCAAAGACCAACATCATATCCTTAGTTCTTCTCAAGTACTTAAGGATACATTTCACAGAAGTCCAGTGTTCTTCACCTGGATTTGACTGATATCTGCTTGTGACACTCACAGCATGGGCTATATCAGGTCGTGTACATAGCATGGCATACATGAGGCTCCCTATTGCAGAAGCATAAGGGATCTTGCTCATGCGTTCTATTTCCTCAGGTGTGCTAGGGCACATCTTCTTGGAAAGATGAATACCATGTCTGAAGGGTATTAATCCCCTCTTAGAGTTTTCCATACTAAACCTCTTTAGTACTTCCTCTATGTACATCTTCTGTGAAAGTCCTAGCATCCTATTCGGTCTATCCCTATAGACCTTAATTCCTAGAATAAAGGATGCTTCACCTAGGTCTTTCATGGAGAATTCCTTGGACAACCATATTTTGACTGATGTCAACATGGGAATATCATTTCAATAAGGAGGATGTCATCCACGTACAATACGAGGAAGACAACAGCGCTCCCACTGACCTTTTTGAAAACACATGGTTCCTCTTCATTTTTGATGAAACCAAACTTTTTGATCACATCATTGAAACGAGTGTTCCAGCTCCGAGATGCTTGCTTAAGTCCATATATGGACCTTTGCAGCTTGCAAACCTTGTGATCAGTATCACTGGATGTGAAACCTAGCGGCTGTTCCATATAGATATCTTCCTCAAGATATCCATTTAAGAATGCCGTTTTCACGTCCATTTGCCATATTTCATAATCGAAATAGGCTGCAACAGGCAAGCAATGTGCGGATGGATTTTAGCATAGCCACTGGGAAAAGGTATCCTGATAGTCAATGCCTTCGCGTTGACTATAACCTTTTGCCACTAGTCTAGCCTTGAATGTCTCCACATTCCCATCTGCACCAATCTTTCTCTTGAAGATCCATTTACACCCAATAGGTACTATACCTTCTGGTGGATCTACCAAGGTCCAGACTTGGTTTGAGTGCATCGAGTCAATTTCTGACTGCATTGCCTCTAGCCATTTCTCGGAGTCGATATCTGATATCGCCTCGTTGTAGGTTTTGGGATCATCACCATGAGCACCATTACCTACGAGGAACATTTTCTCTACTTCCTCTGAAATAATACCTAAGTATCTTTCAGGGGGATGGAAAACTCTTTCCGATCTACGAGGTGGAGGAGGTAGTGTTCTTATTGGCTCAACCTGATTTGGTTCCAATTGGTCCTTAGCTCGTTGTACTTGTGAGACTTTCTCATCAAGCTTAATCTGCTTTCCAATGCCGCTATCTTGAATAAACTATTTTTCAAGAAAGATGGCATGTCGACTCACAATCACATTGTGGTCTTCTGGAATGTAGAAATAGTATCCTAATGACTCTTTAGGATATCCTATGAATCGAGCTCTAAAGGACCTAAACTCTAACTTGTCCGCTTGTTGTCTTTTGACATGAGCCGGACAACCCCAAATTCTGAGATGACTCAGACTTGGTTTCTTACCGTGCCATATCTCATACGGTGTGGTAGGAACGGTTTTAGAGGGAACCCTATTCAGTAGATAAATTGAAGTTAACAATGAATGTCCCCAAAGAAAATCAGGGAGGTCTGTGAAGCTCATCATGGATCGGAACCATATCCAATAGAGTCCGATTTCTCCATTCTGAAACCCCGTTGAGTTGAGGTGTTCCTGGTGGAGTCCATTGAGAGACTATGCCATTTTCCTTGAGATAGTCTAGGAATTTCCGGCTAAGGTATTCACCTCCTCGATCTGATCGAAGAACCTTAATGGGTTTTTCAGTTTGTTTTTCTACTTCATGTCTGAATTCTTTGAACTTTTCAAAAGCTTCAGACTTGTGTCTCATAAGATACACATACCCATACCTAGACAGATCATCGGTAAAGGTAATGAAGTAGACAAAATTGCCTCTAGCCGGCACATCAAATGGGCCGCACACATCAGTATGTACTAGGGCAAGGAGATCTGTGGCCCTCTTCCCCATGTCCAACAAAAGGGAGTTTAGTCATTTTGCCTTGAAGACAAGATTCACAAGTTGGATATGACTCGGAAGTCAATGGACTCAATAGCCCATTTTTCTCCAATTTGTTGATCCTATCTTCTGCTATATGACCTAATCTCAGGTGCCATAGATATCTATCATTTGGACTATCCCTAGGTCGTTTGGCATTCACGTTTTGCTCGATAGTTAGAACAGGTACATCAATATGTAGCTGATAAAGACCATTAATAAGGAAACCATTTGCAATTTTATTTCTTTCATAAAGAATGTTACAATGGTCCTTAAAGAAGGTAATCACATAGCCTTCTTGTGCTAAGCATGAAACAGAAATCAAATTCCTGCTAGCTGCAGGCACATAATAACAGTCTTTCAAAACTAAGTCTAAACCAGATGGTAATCGAAGAGGGTATGTTCCCACGGCTACTGCAGCAACTCTTGCTCCATTACCGATGCGTAGGATCATGTCTCCATCCCTCAGCCTCCTGCTATCCTCAAGACCCTGCATGGAAGTGCACAGATGAGCACTAGAACCAGAGTCAAGCACCCAACTGGATGCAGAAGAAACCGTAAGGTTAGACTCAATAACGAGCATACCTCCAGAAGGACCTTCCTTCTTGTTCTTCAGGGTGGCCAGGTAAGTAGGGCAGTTCCGCTTCCAATGGCCGTCGCTGTTGCAATGGAAACACTTTCCTTTGACATCGGCCTTCTTCTTCGGCTCTGCCTTCTTCTTCTTTGATCCTTCCACCTTTTGCTTTTTCACAGACTTCTTTTTCTTTCCATAAGACTTTCTTTTGGAAGAAGTCCGTTCCATAGCAAGAACTGAGCCTTTAGAACCTTTCATAGAAAGCTCAGCGGTAACCAGCATATTCATTAATTCGGCCAAGGAATTTTGAAGTTTATGCATGTGGTAATTCATGATGAATTGCCCATATGCATCAGTCAAGGATTGCAGAATAATATCGTTCTGCAGATCCAAGTCTAACTTCACACCGAGCTTCTCAAGCTCTTCCATGTCCTTGATCATCATCAGACAGTGATCTTGGACTGACTGCCCATCACGCATCTTAGCCTTAAAAAGTCATTTCGTGACTTGATATTTGGCTGCGCGACTCTGTTCACCAAACATCTCCTGCAGGTGAGCCAACATTTGGCGAGCAGTCCCGATATCTTCATGTTGGCGCTGGAGCTCATCAGACATCGAGCCCAACATGTAATATCTGGCCTTATTATCTTCGTCTATCCATTTTTCCAGAGACGCTCTCTGTTCAGTGGATGGACGGGCTGGTAAGGTGGGAGGGTCCTGGTCCAATACATGGGTTAACTTCTCGAACCCAAAATAATTTTGTAGTTCCTGAGCCAATCTTTATAATTGGGTCCAGGTCAGTCTATGTGTGTCCAGGATACGTGCCAATGGGTTGGACGCAGACATTTTCCTGTAGAGAGTCAAAGATTCTAGTTAGATACTGTAATTATTGACTTGACCAATTTATTTAGGGAATTTTATTTTTAAACAAATTAGCTCCCACTATTTTCTCGGATCCCTACACTCCCTCTGTAGAGATGCGAAAAATCTCCATGATTAATGATTTCTAGTGGGTGGTGCGGTCTCACCAACTGACTCATCACCTCACCTAACAGTTATTGGTGATGGGTTAGCCAATGAGTGAACAACTCTTGTTCAATGATTCTCTAATCATGGTGCACCCAAACTTGGTCTCTAATTCATGAATCTCACCGTATCCGGAAATATTGATCCACTCCTTAGTTAAGTCAGACCCACCATTTGCATAGACTGGATTCCTAATTGAGTCTCTCACCGTATCCAAAATATTGAGCCCAACTCATCCTCCAGCCCATAGCATCCAATGCCTAATAGACATGGTTGCATCTTCCCGGTGCAACTGAGCCACTGTATCCAGTCCGAGAACAATCAACCCCGGGAAGGGCCCGCACATCTACAATGGTGGAAGACCTCAGACTTAATCTTTTCTTAGGGAGAATTGATTCAGGTCTCATTAAACTAGACTTGGCATAGTCATAACAATTATGACTAACCTAGTGGCATGGGTTAGCTCGGATTATTGACCACCTCAGATCAGAACTGTGTCAACAGATATGGCCAGGTAAGTGAGATCCGGTGGAAGGAATATGCCATTAACTCGTACAAGAATGCATTCAGGTCGAGTAGCTTCCAATTAAAAACCAGTCGGTCGTATGTGCCAAACTTACCTTAGACACCAAATTGTTGAGTCCAGAACCAATTGGGTTAGCCTACAATCCAGACTCTAACCTCTGAGCCTAATTAGGTCTTGCTTGATCGTGACTCGATCTTGACCCAGACTTAATCCTATTAGGCTGGTCAATTTAAGCATTGTTGATCCCATCTAACCAACTCTTGATTCGGTTTGATCAACCGCTTAGACCTAATTGAGCTACCCAAGCCCGAACCCAGTATTATGAATATGTCTTAGATCTGAAAATTCTCAATTTTAGACCTAATTAATATTCCATAATCTTAATTCTTAATTAAGTAGGGTTCATAAACAAAATATGCACAATAAATCCTAGGGTTTCAGGATCTAGGGTTTTGCAGAAAGTAAGTTTTGGGTTTCTGATTAAGGACGAACACGCAGCACCCCTACACATCATAAGAACACCCCATCGAATGGGAAGGAGAGGGCCTTTAAACCCTTCTTCGTTCTTATGACCGGACGGCCAAGAGGAACGCCTTAATCAGGAACATGTAAATACTACAAAACAGTTATTAGATCTATATCATATATCTCATATACAAATTAGATCTAATCATGGCATATTTTGCATACATCTCATGTATCAATCATGCATATTTTCAGATCTAAATTATCTCATAATAATCTAAAAAATTAGATTTAAATTGATCTAATCAAAATAAATTCTAATCTAGACAATTATGTAGAACTATTCTACAACTAGTCTAGACATGCATCAATCATATCTCATATGATATTTAAAATTAAATAATTTTTATTTGCTATTTTTTAGATGTTATTATAATACTTATAATATCAAAAAATAGTAAATAAATAGATCTAAAATATGATTTAATCAAATTAAATCAAAACATGCAAGACTATTCTATAGAACTATTCTATTTTAGAACTAGTCATGCATATCTTTCTAATCTTAGATCCAAATCATTTAATTTTAATTTTTTCTGATTTCAGATCTGATCACATCTCATGTGACATCTAAAATCATTTATTTTTTAATTAAAATAAATTTAAAATCAGATCTAAATAATTTTAGAACCATTGGCTCTGATACCAGTTGAAGGGAAAATCCTGATTTCCCGGATCCAGGTTCGTTCAGATCTGATCAGATCAAGAGATATATTTCAAAAATTTTTTTCTCTTGATCTCAATCAGATCTTGATATGTTTCAGATCTGAATTCTTATTATTTTAATAAATAAAATAAAATAAGATAAATTAAATCAAATTTAATTTACCTTGATTTGGGTAATCCTATTACCCTGTTGATGATCCTGATTGCAGCGGAAGGTTCTGGATCTAGCCACGCAAGCGCCTGGCCTCTACCGGTATCCACTCAGGGTTGGATCTGGAGATCCTCTTCTTCTCTATCACACCTCCAAAAATTAGATCTGGATCTGATCTGGAGGATCTTCAAAACTCTTTTGAAGATCAGCAGTCGTCCTTTTGCAGCAGCGCAGCCTTCTTGCTTTTGATCGCCTTTCCTTGATCTGAATCGCACCAACCAAGGTCCAAAACTCCTTTTGGACGTGGAGAGCAAGGGGAGAAGAGACTATGGCATGGAGAAGGAGGGGAGAGGCAGCCTTGGGGCATGGGAAATCTCATTGAATTCACTTTGAATTAGGGTTGGGCGCAGGGTCTTATTTATAGACTAAGCTTGTGATCCAACTCCTCTTCCTTCCCAACCAATCACAACCCTTTGTGAAATCAGATCTAAATCTGATTGGTGGGAATAGAGTCCCCTGGATTCCTCCTTAGAGGGTGCCTAAGACCAGTCAAACTTGGATTCTTAGGAGAACTCTAATTGGAATCCAAAAAGGAGATGGAGTCCTTGTCCAACAAGGACTCCTAGGCGCCTCCAACTTGGGCACACGCCACCCTTGGCGTGCGCCCTTCTCCTTGCCAGGTTCTGGCAGGGGGACAGGCCCCCACCAGCTCTCCAATAGGTGCATGACATGTGGTCAAAAGTCAAAGTGTCAATGGTCAATGTTTGACCAGTCAAAGGTAGACTTTTGACCAAAGTCAAAGAAGTCAAAGAACTTTTGACCAAAGTCAAAGGACAAGAAATGGCAGGTGACCAAAAATGGCAGGTAATGTCTTACAAAATAAGACAACCTTTTCTGACTTGGACAACCTCCAGTCAGACCATATGAAGGCCTCTGATTGAGCACAAACTCCTTTGGCTCAGTCAGGACAACTTATTTATGATAGTAAAAGAAGAACGTTAGGTTCAATCGAGTGCTAGCACGATTTCCTTGAACCTAATTGAATCTCATTCAGATCAATTGAACTAGATCAGTTCAATTGATGATCACCAGATTCAAACCCTTGTTTGTGTGACCCAGTTAGGTTCAGTTCTGTATGGTAATGGGATATGTCATGATCTCTATCATCGACATCATCGAAACTCCTTTCGATGGATCAGAACTCTTCTTGATTCGAACAGCTAGAATGATCGATCATCTAAATCATTCTAATTGCTCCCAAAATCCACCAGTGACACCTAGCAGTATATGGTGGCAACCCATCAGAGCTGAATGCGAACCTCTTGGTGCAGCTACCTGTGTGATTAAGTTCTTCTATCTTGAGCCCCGATCAGATTAGGGTTAAGGTGAACTCGTCAAACCCTAGTCTCTGTCATATGATGTAATCATTCGATTCGAAGTCCAATGTGAAAATCTAAATAGAAACTCTTTCTATTATTTCACTCTGCCATGGCCATGGATTTCTGGACTTGATTCTCATGATCATCATAGGGCTGCTCCTCTACCACCGAGGTAGATAGATTCCATCTTGATGCAATCCAGTTCCTACAATGAACATGCTATAGCCAACATACACCTCAGGGTTCCATATGGCTAGGAGACCGAGTAATGGTGTAGTCAAACTATAACACCCTCAAGGTGAACTGCCGATGCATCTCAGGTCAAAGAACCAGACACACTACTGCAGCATCGAGTCAGTCATTGACGAGAAGGTAGACTCCCTAATGACTACTCGAGGTGGTCACGCTCAGTGCCCTCGTTCTCTAACGAGTACCTGTACTCTCGCTCCGGTGTCTCCACACCGTAGACTCAAGACTCATCTACTAAAGAGAAGCGATTGTACACCAACCTTCCGGATCAATCACCATCCTCGTGATGATCCTATGGTCGGGAGCATTTTATGAGTTAATAATGATTATTCATGTCTTAAATTTTCAACTCTTGAAAATATGAATTATCATTACCATTAACTCAAAGGATGTATCACAGACACTAAATACACATATGTGATAGAAAATAACCCATTTTATTGATTATAGTCAAAATTATAATTTTGCCCCTAGAAGTGTATTACAAGTGTCAGCCAATTCTGGCTTCTAGGGCACATATATCTAACAACCGCGGAGCCTTTTTTTCTATTTTATTAGAAGGCTATGTAATTAGTTTTCTTAAGGACCATTGTAACATTCTTTATGAAAGAAATAAAATTGCAAGTGGTTTCCTTATTAACGATCTTTATCAGTTACATGTTGATGTATCTATTTTTAATTTCGAGCAAAATGTGAATGCCATAAAATCAAAACATCCTAGGGATAGTCCAAATGATAGGTATCTATGGCACCTAAGATTAGGTCATATAGCAGAAGATAGGGTTAACAAATTGGAGAAAAATTGGGCTATTGAGTCCATTGACTTCTGAGTCATATCCAATTTGTGAATCCTGTCTTCATGGCAAAATGACTAAGCTTCCTTTTGTAGGACATGGGGAAAGGGCCACGGATCTTCTTGCCCTAGTACATACTGATGTGTGCGGCCCATTTGATGTGCCGGCTAGAGGCAACTTTGTCTACTTCATAACCTTTATCGATGATTTATCTAGGTATGGGTATGTGTATCTTATGAGACACAAGTCTGAAGCTTTTGAAAAGTTCAAAGAATTCAGACATGAAGTAGAAAAGCAAACTGAAAAATCCATTAAGGTTCTTCGATCAGATCGAGGAGGTGAATACCTTAGTCGAGAAATTCCTAGGACTATCTCAAGGAAAAATGGCATAGTCTCTCAATGGACTCCACCTGGAACACCTCAACTCAACGGAGTTTCAGAATGGAGGAATCGGAACCCTATTAGATATGGTCCGATCCATGATGAGCTTCACAGACCTTCCTGATTTTCTTTGGGGATACTGTTTGTTAACTGCAATATACTTACTGAATAGGGTTCCTTCTAAAACCGTTCCTACCACACCGTATGAGATATGGCATGGTAAGAAACCAAGTCTGAGTCATCTCAGAATTTGGGGTTGTCCGGCTCATGTCAAAAGACAACAAGCGGACAAGTTAGACTTTAGGTCCTTTAGAGCTCGATTCATAGGATATCCTAAAGAGTCATTAGGATATTATTTCTACATTCCAGAAGATCACAATGTGATTGTGAGTCGACATGCCATCTTTCTTGAAAAATAGTTTATTCAAGATAGCGGCATTGGAAAGCAGATCAAGCTCGATGAGAAAGTCTCACAAGAGCAATGAGCTAAGGACCAAATGGAACCAAATCAGGTTAAGCCAATCCATACACTACCTCCTCCACCTCGTAGATCGAAAAGGATTTTCCATCCCCCTGAGAGGTACTTAGGTACTATTTCAGAGGAAGTAGAGAAAATATTCCTCGTAGGTAATGGGGTTCATGGTGATGATCCCAAAACCTATAACGAGGCGATATCAGATATCGACTCCGAGAAATGGTTAGAGGCAATGAAGTCAGAAATTGACTCGATGCACTCAAACCAAGTCTGGACCTTGGTAGATCCACCAGAAGGTATAGTACCTATTGGGTGTAAATGGATCTACAAGAGAAAGATTGGTGCAGATGGGAAATGTGGAGACATTCAAAGCTAGATTAGTGGCAAAAGGTTATAGTCAATGCGAAGGCATTGACTATCAGGATACCTTTTCGCCAGTAGCTATGCTAAAATCCATCCGCACATTGCTTGCTGTTGCAGCCTATTTCGATTATGAAATATGGCAAATGGATGTGAAAATGGCATTCTTAAATGGATATCTTGAGGAAGATATCTATATGGAACAGCCGCTAGGTTTCACATCCAGTGATGATGATCACAAGGTATGCAAGCTGCAAAGGTCCATATATGGACTTAAGCAAGCATCTCGGAGCTGGAATACTCATTTTAATGATGTGATCAAAATTATTTGGTTTCATCAAAAATGAGGAGGAGCCATGTGTCTTCAAAAAGGTCAGTGGGAGCGCTGTTGTCTTCCTCGTATTGTACGTGGATGACATCCTCCTTATTGAAAATGATATTCCCATGTTGACCATAGTTAAAATGTGGTTATCTAAAGAATTCTCCATGAAAGACCTAGGAGAAGCATCCTTTATTCTAGGAATTAAGGTCTATAGAGATAGACCGAATAGGATGCTAGGACTTTCACAGAAGATGTACATAGAGGAAGTACTAAAGAGGTTTAGTATGGAAAACTCTAAGAGGGGTTTAGTACCCTTCAGACATGGCATTCATCTTTCCAAGAAGATGTGCCCTAGCACACCTGAGGAAATAGAATGCATGAGCAAGATCCCTTATGCTTCAGCAATAGGGAGCCTCATGTATGCCATGTTATGTACACGACCTGATATAGCCCATGCTGTGAGTGTCACGAGCAGATATCAGTCGAATCCAGATGAAGAACACTGGACTTCTGTGAAATGTATCCTTAAGTACTTGAGAAGAACTAAGGATATGTTGTTGGTCTTTGGTAATGGAGAACTCCAAGTCCAGGGATATACAGACTCGGACTTTTATGTCCGATGTAGATGATCGAAAGTCGACATCTGGGAGTCTATTTGTGTGCAATGGTGGAGCTGTCAGTTGAAAAAGTTTCAAGCAGACAGTGATAGCAGATTCCACCATGGAAGCAGAATACATCGCTGCATCAGAAGCTGCAAAGGAGGCATTCTGGTACAAGAAAGTTTGCCACAGAGATCAGAGTGATGCCATCAGATGCCATTCCTCTGTACTGCGACAATAATGGCGCCATAGCCCTTGCTAAGGAGCCAAGGTCTCACCAAAAATCCAAGCACATCGAGCGGCGATACCACCTCATCCGTGATTACCTCGAGAAGGGTTACGTCGAGGTCAAGAGAGTCGACTCCACAGACAATGCTGGCAGACCCACTTACAAAGCCGTTGGGCCAGCAGAAGATCGAAGCCCACCTTGAGAAGATGGGACTTAGATTTGTAGCCAATTGGCTTTAGGTCAAGTGGGAAGTTTGTTAGATATGTGTGCCCTAGAAGCCAGAATTGGCTGACACTTGTAATACACTTCTAAGGGCAAAATTATAATTTTGACTATAAATAATAAAATGGGTTATTTTCTATCACATATGTGTATTTAGTGTCTGTGATACATCCCTTGAGTTAATGGTAATGATAATTCTTATTTTCAAGAGTTGAAAATTTAAGACAAGAATTTTCATTATTAACTCATAAAATGCTCCTGACCGTAGGATCATCATGAGGATGGTGATTGATCCAAAAGGTTAGTGTACAATCGCTTCTTTATAGTAGATGAGTCTTGAGTCTACGGTGTAGAGACACCGGAGCGAGAGTACAGGTACTCGTTAGAGAACGAGGGCACTGAGCGTGACCACCTCGAGTAGTCATAAGGAAGTCTACCTTCTCGTCGATGACTGACTCGATGCTGCAGTGGTGTGTCTGGTTCTTTGACCTGAGGTGCATCGGTAGTTCACCTTGAGGGTGTTATAGTTTGACTACACCATGACTCGGTCTCCTAGCCATTCGGAATCCTGAGGTGTATGTTGGCTATAGCATGTTCATTGTAGGAATTGGATTGCACCAAGATGGAATCTATCTACCTCGGTGGATGAGGAGCAGCCCTATGATGATCATGAGAATCAAGTCCATAAGCCCATGGCCATGGCAGAGTGAAATAATAGAAAGAGTTTCTATTAAGATTTTCACATTGGACTTGAATCGAATGATTAAATCATATGATAGAAATTAGGGTTTGATGAGTTCACCTTAACCCTAATCTGATCGGGGCTCAAGATAGAAGAACTTAATCACACAAGTAGCTGCACCGAGAGGTTCATTTTTAGTTTTGATGGGTTGCCACCATATACTGCTAGGTGTCACTGGTGGATTTTGGGAGCAACTAGAATGATTTAGATGATCGATCATTCTAAGTTGTCTGAATCAGAAGAGTTCTGATCCATCGAAAGAAGTTTCGATGATGTCGATGATGGAGATCATGACATATCCCATTACCATACAGAACTGAACCTAATTGGGTCACACAAATAAGGGTTTGGATCTAGGATATCATCAATTGGAGTAACCCAGTTCAGTTGATTTGAATAAGATTCAATTAGGTTCAAGAAAATCGTGCTAGCACACGATTGAGCCTAACGTTCTCCTTTTTCTTATCATTAAAAGTTGTCTCGACTGAGCTAAATGAGTTTGTGCTCACTAAGGTACATTTACCTGGTCTGACTGAAGCTTGTCCAAGTTAGAAAAAGATTATCTTAATTTATGAGATAAATTTAAGACAACACCTACCACTTTTTGTCATCTGCTAATTCTTGTACTTTGACTTGGTCAAACGTTGACCTTTGACCCTTGGACATCTGCCCATGTGTCATGCACTTATTGGAGAGTAGATAGGGGCTTGTCCCCTCTTTGAAAACTAGAAAGAAAGGGGGTGCACACCAGAAAACTAGAAAGAAAGGGGGTGCATGCCTAGGATGGCGTGCACCCATGGATAGGGATGCTGGAGTCCCATACGGATGGGACTCTAGGTTACTTCTTGGATTCAAACTAGGTGACCTTCACCTATAGATTTTGACCAGTCTTAGGAGCCACCTTAGGATGAATCTATGGGTTTCTCATCTGATTGGATCAGGTGATGTCATTCTACCAATTAGATTTAGATATGATTGAACGAAGCAACATAATTCACCAGGGTGATGCAACACTGCATGGCGCAGCAAAGTCTATAAATAGACCCTATCTATGCCCAATTTTTAATAGAGTCTCTCTTAGCCCATGCCCCAAGGCTATCCCTCTTCCTTCTCCATGCCACCATCTGGTTCTCTCTCTCCTCTCCACACCCAAGGAAGTTGGGTCTTCAGATTAGTGCAAGTCAAGCAAGAGAAGGCTAATGAAAAAGAAAGAAGGCAACACTGCTGCAGAGACGACGGGTGACCTTCAGAAGAAGTTTTGAAGGTTCTCCAAATTAGATCCACATCTGATTTTTGAAGAAAAAAAAGAAAAGGAGAAGATCTCCAGATCCAGCCCGAGTGGAGATCGGTAGAGGTCAGGCGCTTGCAGGGCTTCGATAGGATCATCAAAGGGTAATCGGATTATCCAGAATCAAGATAAAATTAATTCAAAATTAATTTTATATTATTTTTTTAATTATTAGATTATAAATCAGATCTGAAAAGTGTTAGATCTGATTAGGATCTAAGAGAAAATTTTTGAAATATGTCTCTCGGTTCAATCAGATCTGAACGAACCTAATCTGAAAAATCTGGATTTTTCTTCACTTGGTTTATCTCATAACCTAGGAATCTAATATGGGTTTTGAGAAGTCCATTTTGGTCTCTAAAAGGACTAGGCCACTCCTAGTAATTTTAGAAAATGTTTCAAGGTGTTTAAAATGTTGGTCAATTATTTTAGAGAATACTAAGATATCATCAACAAATTTAATGTAAGGAGTAAAAATTTCTTTGATGATTCATTGAAATTTTGAGGGAGCATTTTTATGGCCGAATGGCATGACATTTCATTCATATCGGCCGAAAGGGATAGTGAAAGTTGTTTTGTACCTATCCCTTTCATTTATTTGGATTTGCTAGAAACCTGATTGAAGGTCAAATTTTGAGAATATTTTAGCTTTTGTAATCCTAGTAAATAGATTTTTTTTGTTTGGAATTGGGTACCTTATCCACTTTAAAGTAGTGTTTAAGGATTTCTAATTGATTACTAGCCTAGGGACTCTTCTTTCTATTTCTGCTCTATTTTGAACATAGAAAGCAGCACAAGTCCAGAGAGATCTACTAGGTCTAATAAGCCTTTTGTCTAATAGAGATTAAATTTCTTTTTTATAGTGTTCTAAAACTTAGATATTCATTTGAATGGGCTTTGCCTTAGTGGGTATCAATTTTTCATTAAAACTATTTTCATAAAAAAAGTCCACTATATGTTTTTTCCTAGCCCAAAAGGCATTGGGTAGGTCAGAATAATTTTGTTTGATTAATTTTTCCTTGAGAATTTGGATTTTATTTTTGATTTATTCTATGTGGAGTTGATTCTCAATTCTTTTAAAATTAATTTCTTCTTTCAAGTATTCTAATTATTTTTGTTTTCTTTGAATCAGGTTCATGGAGCTATCTTGGAGGAGTTGAAGAGTTTTATAGAAGGATGGATGGATGAATTGGAAGAATAGACCTCGACCTAGAAATTTTGCTTTGATTCCCTCTTCATCAACATAGAAAGATTTTATCATGTTGAGGAAAGGGATTCCTTATTGAGAAAAATGCCTAGAGATTCGATCTATAATAAGCCCAGAACAAGGTCCAAGATGACAAATGGAGTCCAACGAGCCCAAGACTAGTCCAAATAGAGTCTAGACAGAGAAGATACATTTGAAAAAAAGGTTAAAGCAGGGTAGCTGGCCCTCGGGCCTGCCGAAGGGATCCACAGGCAGTGCTGGCTAGTGGTGGTTTGGCCCAGTCTGACAGCACACAGCAGCACTGGGCCACCCAGGCACATGAGCACGCATGGGGGCTGTGCATGGGTCGTGTGGCAGCAAGCCACATGGGCATCCAACCCATGTGATGGAGCACGGTCCACCATGGACCGCAGACTCATGGGTGCCTGCATGGGCCACCTAGCCATTTCCCTTTGCATTTCATGTGGTCCATGGCACTATTCCATAGATCGATTGCAATTCGATGACTCGGAAAGGAGCCAATCACGATCGAATGGTTGGAACATAATCAAAGCCTGATCAACACTAATGTGTGCGATCTAGTGGCCTAGGAGGAAGTCGGTCATGATCGGATGGTCCAAATGCGATCTCGAGTGTGATTAGGATTGGATTTCCTACCGAAATACTATTTTTGAATTTCTAGAGTCTATATAAGTCTGATTGACGAACTGTTTATTGTGTTGGAGAGCTGGTGACATTTCGGAGGTGCTGAGAGGCTTCTTAAGAGGTTTCAAAGAGCTTTTATGAAGGTTTTAGGATTTCTTATTGAGAGATTCTTATGTAAGGGTTGAGTGGTAAATTTTTCTTATATTGTTTGATTTTTTTTCTCTCATAGTGAAGTTTGCATTCTCCATGGAGGTAGACCATGGTCTAATCCATGTATAATTGATTATTTGCTCTCTTATCTTGTATTCTTCTTTCTTTCTCTTATGGTTCCATACTTAATTGAATACAATGCAAATGATATTGATAAGATCTTGAGGTCGTAGTGTCCTTGCCAGACTCCACAACAATCGATATTAGAGTGAGTTGATATCCCCCAATAATTGGTATCAGAGCAAGCTGATATCCCAATAATTGATATCAGAGCTAGATGATGCCAGTGCACGTGGTTGCCCAAATTATGATGGTGTTGATCAAGATCAAAGAAGATGGAGAAGACACACATAATCAATGTGGAGATCAGTCGGTTCGATGGAAAGAGCAATTTCTTCTTGTAGCAAGCGAGGATGAAAGACGTGCTCATCCAACATGATTTAATCGATGCTCTCTTGAATGAAAAGAAGCTAGACACCATAGAGGAGAGGACCTAAGAGTGGCTATAGATTCAGATAGTGAGTACCATCCATATGTACCTAGCGGATGAGGTGGTAATCGATGTACTTGGCGAGACTTTCTCGATGGTGCTATGGTTGAAGCTTGAGGAGTTATACATGGCAAAGTCCCTCACCAATACCCTCTTTCTTCAGAGGCAGTTCTACCAACTATGGATGATCAAGCAATAGAGTGTGCAGGAGCATCTCAACCACTTTCAGAAGATTCTCATCGATCTCCTTAGTGTAGGTTAGAAGGTTGAGGAGAAGACCCGCATGTTGATTTTGCTAGCATCGCTTTCACCTTCGTACGAGTCCTTTGTGACTGCTCTTCTAGTGGGGAAGAGCACCATCAAGATGGACGAGGTCACTGCGGTGATTTTCCAAAATGAGGTTCTCAGGATGGAGAACCCAGCTTCAAGCTTAGATGGTGGTAGCTAAACTTTGACAATTTCTGAAGGAGCAGATGGTAGCAGATAGAGCAGCAGAGGATCACCAAGATGATAATCCAGGTTCAAGATGAGGGACCCTAGCAAGATTAGATGCTACTGATGCAATGAATTAGGATATCATATCAGAGATTGTCCGTAGCTTAAGGATCGAACGAGGGCTACTACAGCGATAGCCAGTAGCAAGTCAAAAGATGATGTCTTAGAAATATCTGATGAGATATCTACTTCTTTCCAGTAGTGGATTTTAAATTCTGCATGCACATATCATGTTTGTTGTAGAGAGGAATAGTTTGACTCTCTGGAGAGTAGTAAGGACACTATTTATCTATCGAAGGGATTGAGCTGTGCGATTAGAGGCATCGGGATGGTCAGCTAGAGGATACATGATGGTGTAGTGAGAAGATTAGAGAAGATCCAATACATACCTAATTTTAGATGGAATCTTATCTTACTGAGCAGATGGATTCAAATAGCTATAAGTTAGTAGCTGGTGATGGAATCCTGAAGGTCATGCACAGCGATAGGATGATATTAAAGGAAAAGAAGAGGATGAGAGGACATTACTATCTGGTAGGTAGTCCAGTACGAGATGGTTTTTCGGAAGCCAGAGGAAGCCCAATGCGAGGTGGTGCTCTAAGTGGAGGTGGATCGGGCATGAGATGGGAGACTCGGGAGAACAAGAGGCGACATCGCAGAGTGAAATTTCTATTATTACAGGAGACTTTCCTGAGTAGATCTTTGGTTAGAGTGGACGCAGCCATTGATAGAGGTGGAATCGAGTGGCCTGGCTCTACTTTCATGTTTGCCCATCCATGAGATAATAGGCATTCCCCAGGGTGTGGTGGTGAGATGGATCATAGGCTCTCAAAAATAGATGGAGGTCGAATATCAAGTGAGATAGAGATTGTTAATAAAAATGCCTCAAGATTCAATCCATAATAAGTCCAGAACGAGATTCAAGATGATGAATGGAGTCCAACAAGCCTAAGAACAGCCCAAATAGAGTCCAGACAGAGAAAATATGTGCAAAAGAAGGTCAGAGTGGGGTAGCCAACCCTCGGGCCCATCGGAGGAGCCCACAGGCGACGCTGGCCTATAGCGGCATGGCTCAGACTGGCAGCATGCGGTGGCATTGGCCTAGCCGCATGCTGGGCCAGCCAGGTGTATGAGCGTGTGTGGGGGGCATGAGCAGGCCACACGAGAGCAAGCTGTAAGGGCGCCCAGCCCACTTAGTGGATTACGGTCCACTATGGACCGCCAGCTCGTGGGCACCCACGTGGGCCACCCAACCATTTTTCTTTGCATTTTGCATGATTCATGATACTATTCCATGGACCGATGGTGATCCGATGGCTCAGGGAGGAGCCGATCATGATCGAATGGTGGAACTTAATCAAAGCCTGATTAGGACTACTATGCATGATCCGATGGCCTAGGAGGGAGCCGATCATGATCGGATGGTGCAGATGCGATCTCGAGTGTAATTAGGATTGGGTTTCCTACTGAAATACTATTTTTAAATTTTTGAAGTATATATAGCTTTGATTGATGAACCATTTGTTATGTTGAAAAGCTGGTGATATCCTGAAGGTGCTGAAAGGCTTCTTGAGAGGTTTTGGAGAGCTTTTATGAGGATTTTGGGACTTCTTGTTGAGAGATTCTTATACAAAGGTTGAGTGGTAAGTTTCTCTTATATTGTTTGGTTTTCTTTCTCTTATAGTAAAGTTTGCACGCCCCATGGAGGTAGACGTTGGTCTAATCTATGTATGCTTGATTATTTGCTATCTTATCTTGTATTCTTCTTTCTTTCTCTTATGGTATTCATACATGAAGTGCAATGCAAATGGTATCGATAAGGTCTTGAGGTCGTGGTGTCCTGACCAGACTCTACAACAATCAATATCAGAGTGAGTTAATATCTCATAATAATTAGTATCAGAGCGAGCTGATATAACAATATTCCTAAGATTACCATTTAGTTTAGGTCTTTGACTAGTAAGAAGGGGATCTTCAATTAAAGGAGAAATCCTGACTTTTCGGATCAGGTTCGTTCAGATCTGATTGGATCAAGAGAGATATTTTAAAAATTTCTCTTATGAATTCAGATCAGATCTGAGACATTTCACATCTAATTTTATAGATCTAATAAATAAAAATAAAAATAAATTAAATCTAATTTAATTTATATCTTGATGTTGGGTAATCAGATTACCCTTTGATGATCCTGACTGTTTACCTGAGGTTCTGGATCTAGCCACGCAAGCGCCTGGCCTCTATCGGTATCCACTCGGACTTGGATCTAGGAGACTTTCTTCTTCTCTATCACACTCTCCAAAAATTAGATCTGGATCTGATCTGGAGGATCTTCAAAACTCTTTTGAAGATCTAGCAGTCGTCCTTTGCAGCAGCGCAGCCTTCTTGCTTTTCGATCGCCTTTCTCTTGATCTGATCGCACCAAACCAAGAGTCCAAAACTCCTTTTGGACGTGGGAGAGGAGAGAGAGGAGAGAAGATGGCATGGAGGAGGGGAGAGGCAGCCTTGGGGCATGGGCTAATTGAGATTGAACTTTATTAATGTTGGGTGCAGATAGGTCTTATTTATAGACCTTACTGATGCCATGCCAGTAACTCTCTTCCCAACCAATCACAACCCTTTGTGAAATCAGATCTAAATCTGATTGGTGGGAATAGAGATCCCTGATTCCAATCCTTAGAGATGAGAGACCCCTCAATTCATCCTTAGATGGACCTAAGATTGGTCCAAAAGTCTATTCCTAGGCGCCACTTAAGTTGAATCCAAGAAGGAATCTGGAGTCCCTCTGTATGGGACTCCAGGCATCCCTATCCATGGTGCACGCCTCCCTAGGCATGCCCTCCTCCTTGCCAGGTTCTGGCAAGGGGACAAGCCCCCACCAGCTCTCCAATAGGTGCATGACACATGTGGTCAAAAGTCAAAGGTGTCAATGGTCAACGTTTGACCAGTCAAAGTCAAAAGACAAAAATTAGCAGGTGAAGAAAATGGCAGGTGACCAAAAATGGCAGGTAATCTCAAAATAAGACAACCTTTTCTGACTTGGACAACCTCCAGTCAGACCATATGAAGGCCCTGATTGAGCACAAACTCCTTTGGCTCAGTCAGGACAACTTATTTATGATAGTAAAAGAAGAACGTTAGGTTCAATCGAGTGCTAGCACGATTTTCCTTGAACCTAATTGAATCTCATTCAGATCAATTGAACTAGATCAGTTCAATTGATGATCACCAGATTCAAACCCTTGTTTGTGTGACCCAGTTAGGTTCAGTTCTGTATGGTAATGGGATATGTCATGATCTCTATCATCGACATCATCGAAACTCCTTTCGATGGATCAGAACTCTTCTGATTCGAACAGCTAGAATGATCGATCATCTAAATCATTCTAATTGCTCCCAAAATCCACCAGTGACACCTAGCAGTATATGGTGGCAACCCATCAGAGCTGAATGCGAACCTCTTGGTGCAGCTACCTGTGTGATTAAGTTCTTCTATCTTGAGCCCCGATCAGATTAGGGTTAAGGTGAACTCGTCAAACCCTAGTCTCTGTCATATGATGTAATCATTCGATTCAAGTCCAATGTGAAAATCTAAATAGAAACTCTTTCTATTATTTCACTCTGCCATGGCCATGGGCTTCTGGACTTGATTCTCATGATCATCATAGGGCTGCTCCTCTACCACCGAGGTAGATAGATTCCATCTTGATGCAATCCAGTTCCTACAATGAACATGCTATAGCCAACATACACCTCAGGGTTCCATATGGCTAGGAGACCGAGTAATGGTGTAGTCAAACTATAACACCCTCAAGGTGAACTGCCGATGCACCTCAGGTCAAAGAACCAGACACACTACTGCAGCATCGAGTCAGTCATTGACGAGAAGGTAGACTTCCTAATGACTACTCGAGGTGGTCACGCTCAGTGCCCTCGTTCTCTAACGAGTACCTGTACTCTCGCTCCGGTGTCTCCACACCGTAGACTCAAGACTCATCTACTAAAGAGAAGCGATTGTACACCAACCTTCCGGATCAATCACCATCCTCGTGATGATCCTATGGTCGGGAGCATTTTATGAGTTAATAATGATTATTCATGTCTTAAATTTTCAACTCTTGAAAATATGAATTATCATTACCATTAACTCAAAGGATGTATCACAGACACTAAATACACATATGTGATAGAAAATAACCCATTTTATTGATTTATAGTCAAAATTATAATTTTGCCCCTAGAAGTGTATTACAAGTGTCAGCCAATTCTGGCTTCTAGGGCACATATATCTAACAATCTCCCACTTGTCCTAAAGCCAATTGGCTACAAGTCTAAGTCCCATCTTCTCAAGGTGGGCTTCGATCTTCTGCTGGCCCAACGGCTTTGTAAGTGGGTCTGCCACACATTATCTGTGGAGTTGACTCTCTTGACCTCGACGTAACCCTTCTCGAGGTAATCGCGGATGAGGTGGTATCGCCGCTCAATGTGCTTGGATTTTTGGTGAGACCTCGGCTCCTTAGCAAGGGCTATGGCGCCATTGTTGTCGCAGTATAGAGGAATGGCATCTGATGGCATTACTCCAATTTCTGCAGCAAACTTCTTGTACCAGAATGCTTCCTTCGCAGCCTCTGATGCAGCGATATATTCTGCTTCCATGGTGGAATCTGCTATCACTGTTTGCTTGGAAACTCTTCCAGCTGACAGCACCACCATTGCACACAAACAGACTCCCAGATGTCGACTTTCGATCATCTATATCGGACATGAAATCCGAGTCTGTGTATCCCTGGACTTGGAGTTCTCCATTACCAAAGACCAACATCATATCCTTAGTTCTTCTCAAGTACTTAAGGATACATTTCACAGAAGTCCAGTGTTCTTCACCTGGATTTGACTGATATCTGCTTGTGACACTCACAGCATGGGCTATATCAGGTCGTGTACATAGCATGGCATACATGAGGCTCCCTATTGCAGAAGCATAAGGGATCTTGCTCATGCGTTCTATTTCCTCAGGTGTGCTAGGGCACATCTTCTTGGAAAGATGAATACCATGTCTGAAGGGTATTAATCCCCTCTTAGAGTTTTCCATACTAAACCTCTTTAGTACTTCCTCTATGTACATCTTCTGTGAAAGTCCTAGCATCCTATTCGGTCTATCCCTATAGACCTTAATTCCTAGAATAAAGGATGCTTCACCTAGGTCTTTCATGGAGAATTCCTTGGACAACCATATTTTGACTGATCGTCAACATGGGAATATCATTTCAATAAGGAGGATGTCATCCACGTACAATACGAGGAAGACAACAGCGCTCCCACTGACCTTTTTGAAGAACACATGGTTCCTCTTCATTTTTGATGAAACCAAACTATTTTGATCACATCATTGAAATGAGTGTTCCAGCTCCGAGATGCTTGCTTAAGTCCATATATGGACCTTTGCAGCTTGCAAACCTTGTGATCAGTATCACTGGATGTGAAACCTAGCGGCTGTTCCATATAGATATCTTCCTCAAGATATCCATTTAAGAATGCCATTTTCACGTCCATTTGCCATATTTCATAATCGAAATAGGCTGCAACAGGCAAGCAATGTGCGGATGGATTTTAGCATAGCCACTGGGAAAAAGGTATCCTGATAGTCAATGCCTTCGCGTTGACTATAACCTTTTGCCACTAGTCTAGCCTTGAATGTCTCCACATTCCCATCTGCACCAATCTTTCTCTTGAAGATCCATTTACACCCAATAGGTACTATACCTTCTGGTGGATCTACCAAGGTCCAGACTTGGTTTGAGTGCATCGAGTCAATTTCTGACTGCATTGCCTCTAGCCATTTCTCGGAGTCGATATCTGATATCGCCTCGTTGTAGGTTTTGGGATCATCACCATGAGCACCATTACCTACGAGGAACATTTTCTCTACTTCCTCTGAAATAATACCTAAGTATCTTTCAGGGGGATGGAAAACTCTTTTCCGATCTACGAGGTGGAGGAGGTAGTGTTCTTATTGGCTCAACCTGATTTGGTTCCAATTGGTCCTTAGCTCGTTGTACTTGTGAGACTTTCTCATCAAGCTTGAATCTGCTTTCCAATGCCGCTATCTTGAATAAACTATTTTTCAAGAAAGATGGCATGTCGACTCACAATCACATTGTGGTCTTCTGGAATGTAGAAATAGTATCCTAATGACTCTTTAGGATATCCTATGAATCGAGCTCTAAAGGACCTAAACTCTAACTTGTCCGCTTGTTGTCTTTTGACATGAGCCGGACAACCCCAAATTCTGAGATGACTCAGACTTGGTTTCTTACCATGCCATATCTCATACGGTGTGGTAGGAACGGTTTTAGAGGAAACCCTATTCAGTAATATAATTGAAGTTAACAATGAGTGTCCCCAAAGAAAATCAGGAAGGTCTGTGAAGCTCATCATGGATCGGAACCATATCCAATAGAGTCCGATTTCTCCATTCTGAAACCCCGTTGAGTTGAGGTGTTCCTGGTGGAGTCCATTGAGAGACTATGCCATTTTTCTTGAGATAGTCTAGGAATTCCGGCTAAGGTATTCACCTCCTCGATCTGATCGAAGAACCTTAATGGGTTTTTCAGTTTATTTTTCTACTTCATGTCTGAATTCTTTGAACTTTTCAAAAGCTTCAGACTTGTGTCTCATAAGATACACATACCCATACCTAGACAGATCATCGGTAAAGGTAATGAAGTAGACAAAATTGCCTCTAGCCGGCACATCAAATGGGCCGCACACATCAGTATGTACTAGGGCAAGGAGATCTGTGGCCCTTTCCCCATGTCCTAACAAAAGGGAGTTTAGTCATTTTGCCTTGAAGACAAGATTCACAAGTTGGATATGACTCGAAAAGTCAATGGACTCAATAGCCCATTTTTCTCCAATTTGTTGATCCTATCTTCTGCTATATGACCTAATCTCAGGTGCCATAGATACCTATCGTTTGGACTATCCCTAGGTCATTTTTGGCATTCACGTTTTGCTCGATAGTTAGAAATAGGTACATCAATATGTAGCTGATAAAGACCATTAATAAGGAAACCATTTGCAATTTTATTTCTTTCATAAAGAATGTTACAATGGTCCTTAAAGAAAAGGTAATCACATAGCCTTCTAGTGCTAAGCATGAAACAGAAATCAAATTCCTGCTAGCTGCAGGCACATAATAACAGTCTTTCAAAACTAAGTCTAAACCAGATGGTAATCGAAGAGGGTATGTTCCCACGGCTACTGCAGCAACTCTTGCTCCATTACCGATGCGTAGGATCATGTCTCCATCCCTCAGCCTCCTGCTATCCTCAAGATCCCTGCATGGAAGTGCACAGATGAGCACTAGAACCAGAGTCAAGCACCCAACTGGATGCAGAAGAAATCCGTAAGGTTAGACTCAATAACGAGCATACCTCCAGAAGGACCTTCCTTCTTGTTCTTCAGGGTGGCCAGGTAAGTAGGGCAGTTCCGCTTCCAGTGGCCGTCGCTGTTGCAATGGAAATACTTTTCTTTGACATCGGCCTTCTTCTTCAGCTCTGCCTTCTTCTTCTTTCCTCCTTCCACCTTCTGCTTTTTCACAGACTTCTTTTTCTTTCCATAAGACTTTCTTTTGGAAGAAGTCCATTCCATAGCAAGAACTGAGCCTTTAGAACCTTTCATAGAAAGCTCAGCGGTAACCAGCATATTCATTAATTCGGCCAAGAAAATTTTGAAGTTTATGCATGTGGTAATTCATGATGAATTGCCCATATGCATCAGTCAAGGATTGCAGAATAATATCATTCTGCAGATCCAAGTCTAACTTCACACCGAGCTTCTCAAGCTCTTCCAAGTCCTTGATCATCATCAGACAGTGATCTTGGACTGACTGCCCATCACGCATCTTAGCCTTAAAAAGTCATTTCGTGACTTGATACTTTGGCTGCGCGACTCTGTTCACCAAACATCTCCTGCAGGTGAGCCAACATTTGGCGAGCAGTCCCGATATCTTCATGTTGGCGCTGGAGCTCATCAGACATCGAGCCCAACATGTAATATCTGGCCTTATTATCTTCGTCTATCCATTTTTCCAGAGATGCTCTCTGTTCAGTGGATGGACGGGCTGGTAAGGTGGGAGGGTCCTGGTCCAATACATGGGTTAACTTCTCAGAACCCAAAATAATTTTGTAGTTCCTGAGCCAATCTTTATAATTGGGTCCGATCAGTCTATGTGTGTCCAGGATACGTGCTAATGGGTTGGACGCAGACATTTTTCTGTAGAGAGTCAAAGATTCTAGTTAGATACTGTAATTATGACTTGACCAATTTATTTAGGAATTTTATTTTTAAATAAATTAGCTCCCACTATTTTCTCGGATCCCTACACTCCCTCTGTAGAGATGCAAAAATCTCCATGATTAATGATTTCTAGTGGATGGTGCAGTCCACTAATTGACTTCAAGCACCTCACTAACAGTTATTGATGTGGTCCATCAATGAGTGACACAACTCTATGTTTTATGATTCTCTTAATCATAGTGCACCCAAATTGATCTTCTAATTTATGATTCACCATGCTCGAATAATATTGATCCACTCCTTGGTAAGTTACGATCCACATCTAATTCATAAATCTCTTAAAATCTTGATTTAAATTTATACCTTGATGTTGGTAATCAGATTATTCCCTTTGATGATCCACTATTTACTAAATTTGAAATCTGCCACAAGCGCTTGCCTCTACCGATATCACTCGGACTGATCTAAAGATCTTCTCCTTCTTTATCAACCTCTCCAAATATCCAATTAAGATCTAGATTTGGAGGATTTTTAAAACTCCTTTTGAGAATTATGCAGTCGTCTTCTGCAACAATGTTCCTTCTTCCTTTCTCATCACCTTTCTTTGCCTGGATCGCACCCAAATGGAGCCCAAAATTTTCTTGGGCAGTGGAATCAGGAGAGAGAGGACTAAGAAGATAGCAATGGAGGAGGGAGAGGCACTTAGGGCTTCCATGGGCTAAGAAGAGCTCTAATTAAAGTTAGGCATAAGACAGTATTAGACAGACCCTACTGCCGCCATTGGTAGTGCCATATATTCTCGCCAAATCACTGTTGCTTCTTCAATCAGATTTAAATATTTGATTGGTGGGCATGAATAATTACCTATCCAATCAGATGGAGAGCCCCCTTAATTATTCTTAGATGTGCCTAAATGATCAAGTCTTTCCGTAGCGCCACCATAAGTGGAATCCAAGAAGCAACCTGGAGTCCCAGTTTGTAATGGGACTCCAGGCATCCTATCCCAATTGTACACAGCCTCCCATAGGCATGAGCCCCTCCTTTCCAATTTCTTGTAAGAGACAAACCCCTATGCTACTCTGCCATATGGGTGCATGACACATGGGCAGATGTTTATAAGTGTCAAAGCGTCCAAAATTTGACCAAACGTCAATAAGACAATGAATTAAGCAGGTGAGGAAAATGGCAATGTTCTGGTCTCAAATTTATCTCATAATTAAGATTAACCCTTTTCTAAACCTGGACAAGCTCTAGTCAAAACAAGTAAAGGTACCTAAGTTACACAAACACATTTGGCTCAATCGACGATAACTTTTAATGATCAGTAGGAAGGAAACGTTGGGCTCATCATGTGCTACAATGATTTCCTTAAACCTAATTAAATCTTATTCAACATAATATTGAACTGGACTAGTCTAACTGCGACATCTAGATCCAACCCCTTAGTTGTGTGATCTAGTTAGGTTTAGTTCTGTATGGTATGGAATATGTGGCAATTTTATCATCGCATTCATCAAAATTCCAATTTCGATGGATCAGAACTCCTCTGATTCAGCACACAACTAAATGATCCGATCATCTAAATTATACTAATGCTCCAAATCCATCAGTGACACCAAGCAGTTCGTGGCAATCATCAAAACTAAAAATGAATCTCTCGGTGTAGCTAATCAGGTGTGATTAAGTTCTTCTTATCTTGAGCCCCGATAGCATTAGGATATAAGGTGAACTGTTCAAACCCTTAATTCTGTCATATATTTAACATTGAATTCAGTTCGTTTGAAAATCTAAGTAGAAACTCTTTATACTATTAATTTCGACCTTTGCCATGGCCATTGGGCTTATGACTGATTTCCGATCCTTCATAGGGCGTCTGCTCCTCATCCACTGAGGTAGATGATTTCTCTTGGTGCCAATCCAAATTCCCTGCATGATCATGCTAAGCCAACATACACCTTAGTAATCAAAATGGCTAGGAGATCGAGTTCATGGTGTAGTCATAAAACCCTCAAGGTGAACTAACCGATGCACCTCAGGC
>QRFJ01005983.1:0-32185 GCA_006176705.1 Cocos nucifera | reverse complement strand
TCATGACTTAATTGGATGGTTGATTCAATGATTAAGAATCATTCTAGGGTTAAACAATCAATACAATTGATGTTTAACCTAGTGCAAGTGTTGTAGGAGGATCGATTAGCAATTAGATTGCTAATTGACTTAATTTAATTAAGCCAGAGGGTTAAGATTAAGTCTAATTAAATATAATTTAATTAGATTTAGTTTGGGCTTGATTGGATCAAGTCCAATTGACTTATTGGATAAGCCAAGTGCAAGGAATAACTAGTCCTAGTCTAACTAAGACTCAGATCAATCCAATTTTCTTATTTAATTAAAAAATTAAATCAAATTTAAATTTGATTTAATCTAATTTAATTAAGCCTTTAAATGGGTTAGGTTCTTATTTAATTGAGTTGGTTTACTCTTGATTTTATTTGGTTAAAAGATCTTGTTTGACCAAGTCAAAATAGGAGTCCTAGTGTGACTAGGACTCCCTAACCTTGCGCCACCTTAGCTCACACCCCCCATGCCCATTTTTCTTTATTTTGTGCATGAGATCTCCTCTCCCTGATTGCACATCCCCCTCTCCCTCCTTTTCTCATAAGGCAATTTGTTGGAAGACCAAGTCAAAAGGGGAGTTAGTTTTGCTTTAGGATTCTATGAGATAGAATACTTGTTGACCAAAATACTTTCCCTTGAGTGCGGCCCCCTCTTTTATTAATTCTTCTCTTATTCCATGTGAGAAACCTATTTTTTGTGCACCCTCTCTTGCTGGTCCATGCCTATAATTGTGGAGGAGGCGCCCAACCCTTATCTTGCCCTATTTGACCTTTCCTTGTCAAGTTTTTGACCTAGACAAGGACTCTTCTTTTTTTCTCTATTTATTGGATGAATTTTTGGCTAAAATTTTCATAAAATATAGAGCTTTGGGAGAGGTTTGGAGTGTGCAATAATTAGAAGAAGAGGGTCCTTAGGCATGGGGGTTCCATAGGCACCAAACTAGGTGTCTAGGTGAGAGAAAAGAGAAGAAGAAGAGGGTCTTCTTCTAGGGCTATTTTATTCTTCATCTCTCCTCCTTCTTTTGAGTTTTTTCTAAGAGAGTCTTAGATCAAAAAATTCTGCTCTTCCTTCTTATATTTTGAAGAGTCCAATTTTTGAAGAAGAGAGCATTGGATCGACCATCGAAGAAGGATTAGCATGGTACTAGCATGTTGTGCTGATTTTCTACATCGAACTTCAGATCAAAGTTCGTAGGCTCGTGTGGACAACTCCTAGAGGCGGATGTGTGTATGGTTGTGACTTCATCCTCAGGCCTGGATCAGTAAGTTAATATATCTAACTTGCATAGATAATAGATCTGATCTATTGATTTTATACCTGCATTAGATGTAGTGTAGATCTAGGTTGATGTGATCAACCTTTCCTTCTCCTTTATGTTTTTAATTTTTGATTTAATATCATGCTTTGATTATATAATAGATTTGAGATCTAGATATTTATATATTTATTTAAATAAATATTTAATTTATTTAAGTCTTTCTCTATCTGATCCTAAAAAAGTTTCAAGATCTATCCATGAAACTCTAGATCTGATTTCTTCAGCTATTTACTAGAAGAGTTTCAAGCAGCATAATATGACAGACTCTATATGTGATAAGCATCATAAATTCATCAATAAAAGTATTAATTTATTAATTAATTTATATTAATTTTTAAGAATTATTAATCAATTTATATATAATTTTTGAAAAATTCATATTTTAATTAATTAAAAAATTAATTAAAAAATAATAATAAAAATAATAAAAATTAAAAAATAAAATTTTATTATCAATAGAAAGAGCTCATTTTTTTGATCACAACGAAATAAATTTCAAGTAAAACGAAGCTAAAATGGAAAAGATATGAATTTTTAAAAATATAAAATAAATAAAAATTAAATAAAAAAAGAAAACGGCTCAGCCGGCTCCGCAAGCCGAGCCACCAAGCCATCAAAGCTGACTCAGCCATTGAAGCCATCAGCCGGTCCACGATCCAGGCGTAGACTGCCAGCTCAGCAAAATTCGGCGAATCAGAGCTTGCACGTGGTGGACTAGACCCTAAAGGGTCTACAGAAATTTATCGCGGCTTACAAGGATAATTTAGTTTTTCACCCGACAACAGTGGCGCTGATTGTTTCAGTGTGCGGTGCGGCCGGTCTATGCGGTCCATGGGAACAGTGATTGCACAATCGGACAGATGTGGTTGTTTGCGGTCAGGATCGGACGGCTGTGGTTGCTTTCGGATTTTATTCAGCTACAAACATCACGCGGATCACCAATCGGACGGCAGCGCTCGATCCAGGCGATGATCGATGGTCCAAAAGCTCCCGACGGCGATCAAATCTCAGGCGCATGATTTGCAGCCAGATTTCCTCCATCAAGTGCGACCAATGGTCAGAATTTAATTCCGACTCGATCTGAGTTGATTGCATGCGATTTTGATGATTTTTGGACGTTGGATATCCTATTGAACGACTGAATTTATCAGACTTATCAGAGTCATATCAGAGCTATTTTTTAACAATCTTATTTAGATTTTGATGATTATAAAGTTCATTAGTCCTATTGCCTTTAGAAAATACCATCCCTCCTAGCACTATAAAAGGACCCTAGGCTTCCAGAAATCAATATCTCGATCAAGGTGAAGCTTTGGTACAGGGCAAAGCCAGGCTATGGGTTAAAGGCTGCTTCAAAGTAATGGATGCCGAGAAGAAGAGCCGAGCTTCTACACATCATTTCTGCCAATGTCGATCCAAGATCAGAGAATCAGGCTATTTTATTTTTTTACATTCTATGTATTTAAATTCTAAATTTTAATTAATAAAAATTTTATTTTTTGCATTTTAATTTCTTACTTTTTATTTTTATTATAATTTAATTTCTACATTTTAATTATTATTTTTTTATTGTAAATAGATGCTAAGATCTAACTAATAGATCTTAGTACCAAATTTAAATTTCTGCACCTTTTAATTTTTATTTTCAATCTTCCGACTTCAGTTTTTATTTCAAAATTCAAATCATTTTCTTTTTCTTCTCAAAAAAAAAAATCAAAGATTTTAAATCTAAAAACACTACCTTCCCTGTGGTCGACCCGACTCACTATTATCTACGCATTTTCAATAATTTTAAGAAGTCGGATTAAACTGATAAACACGGTATCTTAACGATAACATCGCGTTCCTATCAAGTTTTTGGCGCCGTTGCCGGAGAAGGTTTTTGATTTTTAATTTTGATTTCTTTAATTTATTAAAAATAATTTCGGCAAACGCACCAAGTTTTTGGCGTCGTTGCCGGGGAAGGAATAGATGCTATTTTCTTGATTTCTTTGATTTTTTATTATTTTTTATAAATTAATTATATTTTTTTAATATTTGCTTATAATTTTTTTATTTATTTTGTTAGAAAAAAGAGAAAACGAAGAAGCAATCAAATTTTGGTGAGATCAATCCTAACCTAGTCCTCTTTCTTTTTATTTATTTATTTATTTATTTTATTTTTAAATTAATTTAAAAAATATTTATTTAAACCTAATTAAAAGTCTCATGATAAGATTAGAAACCCTAATGCTTATAGATGCATCATATTAGTTTTTATTTTTATCTTTATTTTTATTTTTATTTTTATGGTGATTGCTGGAAGCAAGGTAAGCCTTTCAGAATTCAATTAGTTGCATGCATCTAGTTTAAATTGCATAAACCTTTGATTAATTTTTTTTTTTTTGTGCATTTCATATTTAAATCAAATAAGGGCACAACCCAATTAACAGAATAAGGTGGAAATTTGATCACCCTTCCTTGGCCCACAAATACAACCACATCTGCACTGACTAAGCTTTTAAATTAAATCATTAGACATCAACCCTAGGAACTCGAGTCAATAGACAGGAATCCTAAGAGTTGAATGGATTAGGATAAGTCAACTTGACTGGTGACTAGGAAAGTGGTTCAGGGATGACTGGCCGAAGGAAGGTGGTTTCTAATTGGTTCCATTCGCTTACCCGGCAAGCACCATTGGTGTCTAAGGCAAGCAACGGGGGGACTCCCACCGACCTTACACTTACCTGGTTAGTTGATTGGCTAATCCTACACTTGAAGGGCTTGAAGGTGACCTTGGCAGTTAGGAGCTGTCTAGATTAGGACAACCTTTAGTCAGGATTGACCAACTTGATTGCTACACATTAGATCTAATTAAACCGAATTCTTCTCTTTCTTCTTAGTTCTGGACTCCTTAGGACTCTTTTCTTTCTTCTCCTTTCTCCTCTAAAAATAAAAATAAAATAAAATTAACTAACTAAAATTAATAATAAATTAAATTAAATTAAATTAAAATTAACAAATAAAATATTAAAAAATTAATTTTTAAAATAAAATAATAATAATAATAATAAATAATAAAAATATTCTAAAATTTTTAACCATACATTAGGGTTACACTAATACATGCATGGTAGGAAATCGCTTTTTCTGATTTAGTTGAACTTAATTGAAGTTGATTCACATTAACATAATAATAAATGGCTAATCATTGAATCTAATAGTCTAAAAACATTAGATAAAGTTGACATTTGTCAGAAAATAGATCAACTCCTAACCTAGGTCAACAATCTCCTAATTATCAGGAGAATTATTCAATCTGTGCTAGTCCAACCAATCATATAAGTGAATGTCCTATGACTGCACGGTTTCCATATTTTTATCAAGAACAAGTTCAAGCTACTCAAGGATATCCAAATTGATATGACCATTTTCAAATTCATATAATTTAGATTGGAGTAACTTTAATTTTTCTTGGACAACAACAGATCAGGGCTCAGACCCAAATTTCACTTGAGCAAAATTATCAAAAATAATCCAATACCAAAACTATGCTATAATAATGGCAGCCTAGTCAATTTATCCAGCATCATATTATAATCAGCCCTCATACCACCTCCTCACAGACAATCTAGCTGATGATTAGATTTAACCAACTTCACAATTAATTCTAAACTCAACAGCAATCTATCGCCAGACTAGAAGCTCAATAGGATAATTAGTTGAGTCTACATGAGAGAGAACTAGATCAATACCGAATCTACCAATTTCAAACAACCCACCTAATGACCACCACCACCTGGATTAAATTATCATCTAATGTTCATCTAAGAATCTCCAATTTGAGAATGCCAAAGTAATTCCTGAACTTTAAAAGCTATAGAATTCTTATAGACCCATACCAGACAGGTGAGAGAGGCTAGTACTAATGCTGCCAAAATGAAATTTAGAGAAACTGGTTAGTACTGAGACTACCAATAGAAGAACCAGCCAGGATTAGTACTGATGCTAGTTCCAGTTTAATGAGATAGAAATAAGGAAAAGAGAATAGATGATTTACTCGAGACTTATAAACCTAATTCCCTATTTCTCAACCTTAGAAGCTAGTTCTTCTTATAAAATCAAAAGGGCGTGTAATGAAATGTAATGGAGTTGTTTTAAGCAGGATCATATTAATTTATCTCTAAATTAAAACCGCCTTTAGTCACCTTCCAGACCCATTGAATCAAACTTAATCCTAAAACTCCATTCATAGCATTTTAGAAGAACAAATAGGAGAAATTCTTAATAACATGGGTCTGAGAATGGATCATAAATATATCTCAAAAATTAATAGTGAATATATACAATAATGGGATTAAAAATAACTTTCTAAGATTGGCAATCAAAACCATTGGAATTTATCAATTCAATATTCACATAGGATAGTGAGCTGCATTTGTGTCTGGCTGAAGACGGTAACTTAGCGCTTGTTGGGAGGCAACCCAATATTTAGTTTTTATCTAATTTATCTTTTTAGTTTATTTTATTTTTAGGATAATTTGAATAAGTTGAGGGAGAGCTCAAATTTTCAAAAGGCATGTGCTGGACCAAAAAAAAAAAAAAAAAATATATATATATATATATATATATATTATATATATATATATATATATATATATATATATAATATTGAGTTAGGTGTATTCTTCTATGTTTTTTTTATTACATCTTTATTTTTCTTTCTCCACTTGAGGACAATGTCGATTAAGTTGGGGGAGAAAAATAAAAAAAAATTAAAATTTTTAAGTCTCGAAAAAGTTAGTATTTAGTAATTTAGATACTTGATTAGCTTAAAAATCGAAATAAATAAGCATTTATAAAGAAAATGATGCACAGATTAGAGAATCTATGAGTATTGAGGAATCAAATATTAAGAAAATTCAATAAAGAGTTAAGTCTAGAACATAAAAAATTTCCTTGGAGCATTTTTAATTATTTCTACTAGCAATCAAAGAAAAGTCTACTTTTATAGCTTGTGTAGGATAAACTATACATTTCTTCATATATAAAATTTATTTATAATAGTTTTTAAGTACTTCTCACTGAGTAACGGGGCCTCTTTGCCTAAGCAAGCATTGAGTTTACGTCAAAAGGTGGGAAGGGCAAAGAAGCTCGTGTTAAGAGCTGTCTTAACTGTAGCCTAATTTGATTCGAGCTAGTAAGTGCCGAGGGGTATTCTATACCTAGTTGCCCCAAAAGCCAACTGGTTTTGGGAGTCATTGGCCAAGACTTGCTACATGGATTAAATAGAAGCTTAAGGAGTTAAGGAAATTAATAGTGGGTACAACGTTTAAAAAAAAAAAAAGTTTCCACCGAGTAATCGGGTCCCGTTTGCCTAAGTAAGCAATGATATTCGGCTGAATTCAAAGGGCAATATAAAATAAAAATAATAAATGAAGGATGGAAGTAGCTAATACACCGGCCTATATAAAAGTTTAGACAAATCAAAGATTAAAGTAGATAATTTTAAAAAAAGCTGAAAAATTTAATGTTCTTTATTAATGTTTCTATTGATAAGTTGATTAATACCCCAATGATATATCTCTTTAAGCTTCTACTGAATATCATATGGCATTTTGAAAATATTGCTTAGTAAAAATTCGAAAACTCTAAGTTAAAAAGTATTTTTTAAAACTTATAATTCATTTCTTTTACTGAGCACGAGCAAAGCTTAAGTGGGGGGTTGTGATAGGCTCATAAATTACCAATAAAAGTATTAATTATTAATTAATATTATTTAATTTTTAAATTATTTAATAAAATTTATATATAATTTTTGAAAAATTCATATTTTATTAATTAAAATTAATTAAAAAATAATAAAAAAATAATAAAAATAAAAAATAAAAATTTTATTTATCAATAGAAAGAGCTTCATTTTTTCTGATCACAACGAAATAAATTTTAAGTAAAACGGGAGCTAAAATGAAAAAGATATGAAATTTTTTAAAAAATATAAATAAATAAAAAATTAAATAAAAAAAGAAAACGGCTCAGCCGATCGCAAGCTGAGCCACCAAGCCATCAAAGCCGACTTTAGCGTTGAGCCATCAGCCGTCCACGAATCCAGGCGTAGACCGCCACTCAGCAAATTCAGCGAATCAGAGCTTGCCCACGTGGTGGACCTAGACCCCTAAATGGCGTCTACAAAAATTATGTGGCTCACAAGGTAAATTTAGTCTTTTTGCCAATAATAGTTGGCGCAATTGGTTGCGGTTTGTGATTGCGGCCGGTCTATCGCGGTCCATGGGACAGTGATTGCCACAATCGGAAGGATTGTGGTTGTTTTGCGGTCAGGATCGGACGGCTTGTGGTTGCTTCCGAAATTATTCAGCTACAAACATCATGCGAAATTCACCATCGGGACGACAGCGCTCGATCCAGGCGTACGATCCGATGGTCCAAAAAAGATCCCGACGGTTGATCAAACTCTTCAAGCAATGATTTAGGCAGATTTCCTCCATTCAAGCGCGATCCAACGGCCAAAATTTAATCCGATCGGATCTGAGTTGATTTGCATCTGATTTGATGATTTTTGAACGTGATTTCCTTATTGAATGGCTGGATTTTATTAGACTTATCAGAGTCATATCAGAGCCATTTTAATTCGAATTTTATTTAGATTTTGATGATTATAAAGTTCATTAGTTCCATATTGCCTTTTAGAAAAATATCCAGCCCTCCTAGCACTATAAAAGGACCTAGGCCTCCAGAAATCAATTATCCCGATCAAGAGTGAACTTTGGTACAGGCGAAGTCAGGCTTATGGGTTAAAGGCTGCTTCGGAAGCAACGGTGTCGAGCAAGAGAGCGAGCTTCTACATCTTTCTGCATGCGATCCAGATCAGAGATCAGGCTATTTTATTTTTTTTTACATTCTATGTTTAAATTCTAAAATTTTAATTAATAAAATTTTATTTTATATTTAATTTTCTTGCTTTTTTTTTTTTATAATTTAATTTCTATATTTTAATTTATTATTTTATTGCAAAGTAGATGCTAAGATCTAACTATAGATCTTAGTCCAATTAAATTTCTGCACCTTTTAATTTTATTTTCAATCTTCGACTTCAGATTTTTTATTCAAAATTCAAATCATTTTCTTTTTCTTTTCAAAAAAAAATCAAAGATTTCAAAATCTAAAAACACTACCTTTCTGTGGATTCGATCCGTCACTACTATCTACGCTTTCAATAATTTTAAGAAATCGGATTAAACTGATAAACACGGTGTCTTAACGACAACATCGCATTCCTATCAATATGCGAGGTAGGTACATGTGTATCAAATATCATAAAAAAGTTGTATGCTGAGAAACTTCATCATCGGTTGGGAGTAGTACCCTTCCTTTGAATGAGTGCGATCTTGCTCTACTGTGACAGCACTGGTTGTCATTGCTCAAGTGAAGAGAACTAGAAGGCACACCAGCAAAATGAAGCAGCATATTGTCTTGCACCAACTCATTCACTGATCTAATAGATCCATAGGATCGAGATGACGTCGACTCTTAGATGATTGACAGAAAGAGACCTAGCCGATCATTCTTCACTAGAAGCCTGTCTGTAAAGGAGTTCGAAACCACAAATCAAAGAGTGGTATTTAGTATCTAATGGTACCGGTTGCGGGGTTTTAAGGATAAGTAAGATTTTGTACGAAAATTATCGGTTCGCTAAAAGCTCATCAGTCTCAGTCAATCTGGACGTATGGTTATACTATTTGTATACTTTAGAATTGATTTATATTAATAAATAAATATATTTTATGGCATTTTTCATCATACAAATTCAATCTTCTAATGAACTGTTCTTCTGATTGTGTGAAGTTCTTAGGACTATTTAAGGCTTTCGATAAAGGAAGATATTTATCGATATAGTTCTTTAATATATTATGACCCAATGATACGATTGCTTTATAAGGATACAATTTCTATAAGTATAGAAATCATTGTATGCCATATAGAGTTGATTGTCTTCTTAATCCAAGAGTGTAAGATCACTGAGTAATGCGCATTACAGGTTGAGATTGTAAGGGTACACATTCACTGAACGTGAACAACTTTAAGTTATTTTGATGTCGAGGAATGCTCTGATGGGTATGGATATAGTCTGTCTCTTAGCCTGAGATCGCCAGATGACTGCAATAACTCACTATACTTTTAATACTAGTTATCTAAAATTCTAAAGTCAGTTAAGAAAGATTATTAAGGCACAATCAGTACTTCGAATGTCAGTGAGTATCAAGAGGATTTGGACACTTCCAGAGATTGGAGAAAACTGCATCGCCTATTTCAGTTTTAGCAAAACTCTTGGCCAGGATAATCCATGAGATAGATTTGGTATTTTGAAATATAATATGGATGACCTAATCAGAGTTGACAGTTAAACTCTAAGTCATCCTATGAGCATTAAGATCAAGGAGATGAATTCTATGAAAACTATATCTACATAAGTTCTAAGAGTATTGCTTTACACATTTGACCTATCCAACCGTCGGGTATCATTGCTAGATGGTCACTTCAATTGGTACAAAAATTTATTCCTATGCTATTGGCTTAGATTCGAACCTATAGGGTCACATACATAAAAGATCTCGATCTGATCGAATGGTTGATCAACGATTTAGTATCGTTCTTAGGTCAAACAATCAATACGATTGATGTTTGACCTAGTACAAGTATTGCAAGAGGATCGATTAGCAATTGGATTGCTAATTAGCTTAATTTTATTAAACTAGAGGATTAAGATTAAGTTTAATTATATATAATTTAATTATATTTGATTTGAGCTTGATTGGATCAAGTTCAATTATTTTATGGATTGAGGCCATTTTATAAAGGATAATAAGTTGCCTGTTCAACTAGGATTATATGCATCAATTTCTAATTTAATTAAAAATTAAATTAGATTTAAATTTAAATTTAATCTAATTTAATTATGCTCTTAGTTGGACTAAGATCATATCTAATTATATTGCATTAGTTTTGATTTAATTGGGTCCAAATAATAAGTTAGACTAATTCAAAACTAGAAGTCCTAGTGTGACTAGGATTTCTCCTTCTTGCATCAGCTTTGCTTTCATGCACCCCACATCAATTTCCCTTTAGAATTTTTTATTTGAAAATTTTATTTCTAGAGAGTATCCATTCCCTTTTATATCTCCCACTATTTTATAAGAAAATTAGCTGTGGAATAGATCAAAACAAATAAGTTGTTTTGACCTAGGTCTTTATTGAATAGAGTTTGATACATCATCTTTCTTTATTTCTTTGAGGTACCAAACTACTTGATTTCTCTCTAATTTTTTTGTGAAAAATAGAAGACTTATTTGCACATATTTTCTAGAGTCCACAAAAAAAAATAAGGAGGGGATTCCCAAGAGTTGGGCATCCCAATCCTTGCTTAAATTAGACCTGCCTTTCTAGGTATTTGACCTAGACAAGAACTCTATCATAACTCTCTATTTAAATAGAGTTAGCGCATGAGTATTCTATAAGTTTTAGATCTGAGAGAGAGGTTTGGGGCATGAAAAGCTTGGGTGCAAAGAAGATCAGGGCATGGTGCTTCATTAAGATACAAATCATTATGTTCTGGTAAGAGAAAAGGAAGAGAGAAGAAAGGATTCTTCTTCAGGATTTTTTCTTGGTCCCTTCTTCCTTTTTTATGATTTTATAGTGTGTCCTTTTCACAATTCTTTTCTTTCTTTAAAATTGAGAGATCCAAGATTTTGAAGAAGGAGGTTCTAGATCAGCCATCGAAGAAGGATCGGCATGGTACTAGCATGCTATGCTGATTTCTTATCATCGAACTTTAGATCTTGCATCGAGACCTTGTGTAAACAACCTGTAGAGGCTGGACACATGTGCAACTTGGAGCAATAATCTTATCCTCAGATCAGTGAGTTAGGGAAAACTATCTTTATAAAGTTAAGTGTTTGATTACGATTCGTGCTTTGTATCTAGATCAGATTTTAGAATTGCCATGGATATTTGATATGATCAACATCCAATTAGATCATGAGCTCTAATGTGTGTGACCTCATAGGTTTGAATCTAAGCTAGTAGCATAGAAATAGATTTTTATACCAATCGAAGTGACCATCTAGCAATGGTACCCAACGGTCGGATAGGTCGAATGTGTAGAATAACATCCTTAGAACCCATGTGGATATAGTTTTCATATAATTCATCCCCTTGACCAAAATGCTCGTAGGACATCTCAGAGTTCAACGTCAACTCTGATCAGGTTGTCCATATTGTATTTCAAAATATCAAATCCATCTGATGGATTTTCCTAGCCAAGGTTTTGCTATATTGAAATACAGTAATACATTCTTCTCCAACTCTTGGAGTGGTCAATCCCATCTTGATCACACTCTGACTTTACAAGTACTTGACTGTGTCCAAAAGTCTTTCATTACTAAATTAGAAATTTAGTTAGTTCGGTATCAAAGCATAGTGAGTTGCTTGTAGGTCACTGAGATGATCTCAGGTCAAAGGGGCACTTATACCTATATCCCATCAGAGACATTCTCGATAGCAGAATGCTTTGGAGTTGGTCACGTTCAATAATGATGTACCTATACATCTCACCTATATGCCATACCAGTGTCTCCACACTCGGTTAAGAAGACAACCAACCTATATGGCATACAATGATCTATACTCGATAGATATTGTCATCCTTATTAACAGTCTATCATTTGGTCATAAATAAATTTAAGGACTAATCGATAAATCTTCTCTTTATCGAAGCTAAATAGTCCTAAGAACTTCATAACAATAATGAAGTTCATTAGAAGATGAATACTTATGATGAAAAATGCCAAAAATATATTTATTTATTAATGAATCAATTACAAATATAAAATAGCTTAATCGTCAACAGACTGACGATTGGCTTTTAGACACATTTTCCAATAACTCTCACTTATCCTAAAGCCACTCGGCATAGTATCTAATATCCATCTTTGATTTATGGTTGTCGAACTCCTTTATTGCTAGGGCTTTAGTGAAGGGATCGATCAGGTTCTCCTTTCTGTCAATCATCTGAAGGTCGACATCATCTCGATCCATGATCTTTTAGATCAGGTGAAAGCGGTGCAGAATATGCTTCATTTGCTGGTGTGCCTTCGGTTCTTTCACTTGAGCAATGGCACCGGTGCTGTCGTAGTAGAGCAGGATCGGACCATCAAGGGAGGATGCTACTCTGAGCTTGGTGATAAACTTTCTCAGCCACATAGCTTTCTTTATAGTATCTGATGTTGCCATGTACTCTGCTTCACAAACAGAGTCTATCATAGTATGCTGCTTGGAACTCTTTCAGTAGATAGCTTCATCATTCAGAGTAAAGATATATCTTGACATGCTTCTACTGTCATCATGGTTAGATTGAAAGCTGGAGTCTATAAATGCCATAAGTTTCAGATCTGACTCGTCATAAACCAACCATTGGTTCTTAGTATTTTTCAAATATTAAGTATGACTTTAACCACTTTTTAGTAGTTTTCTTCGGGGTCAGACTGGTATCTACTCACTACTCCTAGTGAGTATGCCACGTCTAGTCTCATACATGTTATGGCATACATGATAGATCCCACTGTCGAAGCATATGGAATTCTACTTATATGCTCTCTCTCTTCAAGAGTTATCGGACAATCCTTCTTAGAGAGAGAAATTTCAGGCCTATTGAGAGATAGCCTTTTTTGAAATTCGCCATGCTGAACCTCTTCAGCACAGTATCTATATACGTGGATTGGGATAATCCAAGCATCCTTTTAGATCTATCCTTATAGATCTTCATCCCTAGGATGTAGGATGCTTCACCCGAGTCCTTGAAGAACTGTGATGACAACCAGACTTTTATTCCCTATAGTGCGGGAATGTCATTCCCGATTAAGAGAATGCCATCTACGTACAAAATAATAAATACCACTACTGGACCATTTGCCCATTTATAAATGCAAGGTTCTTCTCCGTTCTTAATAAAGCCATACGTTTTGATCACTTTATCAAAATGCATGTTCCAACTCCGAGATGCCTGCTTCAGTCTATATATGGATCTCTGAAGCCTGCACACCTTGGACTCGTCTGTGGATGTGAACCCCTCAGGCTGTATTATATATACCTCTTCGGTCAACTCTCCATTCAAGAAAGCTGTTTTCACATCCATCTACCAGATTTCATAGTCCAGATGGACAACAATTGCAAGTATAATCCGAATGAACTTGAGCATTGCCATAGGGGAGAACGTCTCATCATAGTCAATATCATAATGTTGACGATATCCCTTAATAATCAGACAGACTTTATAGGTCTCCATCTTTTCGTCTGCATCCCTCTTTCTTTTGAAGATCCATATATATCCAATGGGTTTAACCCCTTCGGATGGGTCAATCAATATCCATACATCGTTGACCTTCATAGACTCCATTTTGGATTTCATGGTCTCAAGCCATTTCTCAAAATCAGGTCTCTACATAACATCCATATAGGTGATCGGATCTTCATCATTTTCATTGAGTTCGATGGGATCACCATTCTAGACCAAGAAACCATAGTATTTATCTGGCTGATGCGGTACTCTACTAGAATGCCTTAATGGTGTAGGTATACTGGGCTCCAGATTTGATCTAATCAAATCCAATTTTGGTTTAGCTATAAGTGTCAGTTTTTCTATCTGTTGAACTTCATTAAGTTCAACCTTAGAGGCAACAGTTCCTTCATCAAGGAATTTCTTCTTCAAAAAGGTTGTCCTAAGGCTGATGAACACCTTTTGTTCATCAGTATGATAGAAGTAGTATCCTTTTATCTCTTTTGGGTACTCTATAAATGTACACTTATCAGACCTAGGTCCAAGTTTATCTGTAACTAATAGTTGACATAAGCCGGGCACCTCCAAACCCTAAGGTGTGAAAGTGCTAGCTTATGTCCTATCCATATCTCATATAGAGTCTTAACTACAGACTTACTTGAAACCCTATTTAATAGATAACAAGCCAATTCGAGTGCATATCCCCAAAAGGATATCGACAAGTTGGCAAAATCTATCATGGATCGGACCATGTCTAATAAAGTTCGATTCCTCCTTTCAGACACACCATTATGCTGTGGTGTTCTTGGAGGACTCCATTAGAAGAGAATCCCATTCTCTCCTAGATATGTGAGAAACTCATCGAAAAAGTATTTTCCTCTTTGGTCAAATTGAAGAATTTTAATACTCTTTCTAGTTTATTTTTCTACTTTACTTCAAAATTGTTTGAACATTTCAAAAGAATATGACTTACATTTCATCAGATAGACATATCCATATTTGGATAGATCATCTATGAAAGCAATGAAGTAGATATATCCACCTTTAGCACTTATGCTCATTGGTCCACATACATCAATATGTACTAGACTTAAGAGCTCAGTGGCTCTTTCACCTTTTTCAGTAAAAGATGACTTGGTCATTTTACTAAGAATATAAGATTCACAGATTGAAAGTGATTCACAATCATTGACTTCAAAGATTTCCTTTTGAGTTAACATATCTATCTGGTTCTTGTTTATGCGACATAGCCTACAATGCCATAAGTAAATATCTGACATACTATCTAATTTAGGATGCTTGCCGATTGAATAGACTACGTTAACAGGTTGTGATAGCATATACACATCATTATTCAAATGTCCATAGAAAATAGTAACACCATTCATAATGATATTACAAACTTGTTTCTTTATTGAAATTTCATAATCGATTTTAGCCAGAAGGCCTAAAGAAATGATATTTAAAAAGAAACTATGATAGAAGTGATAATCACTAAGAACAACGGTATGGGACTCAAATATAAGTTTCAAAATTTCTTAAGCTAGAACTAGAACTAGTCTTCCATCTTCAATGTTTAGGAATCTTTCACCTTGCTTGAATCTTCTACTGACTTATAACCCCTGCAATGAATTGCAAATATGGTAAGATCTACCAGTATCCAATACCCAGTCGGTAATATCATAAATAAAAAAATTATAAGAAGTTATCATATAAATACCTTGTCCAGCAATAGCTTACTTCTTTCTCTACCTGTTCAGATCCAGAGAGGCAATATACTGAGGATAGTTTCTTTTTTAGTGCTCCTACTTCTTGCAAAAGAAGCATTTAGCTTGACTCTTATCAGGCTTGGTCTTCTTAGTCTGGCCCTGCATAGATGTCCCAGCCTGAACTTGCACCTTCTTAGTTTTCTTCTTCTCATTCTTCTTCTCTTTTCTAAAGGGTCGAGAGCCAGAAGATGAATCTCTCACTAAGTTTACCAACTCTTTGTAGAGCTGGTGATCCTTCTTAAAGTTCTGAAGTAACCCTAGTAACCCATGGTAGTCAACTTCAGGCTTTGACATTCTATAATGTGTAAGAAATAAGAGATAAGACTTGGGCAGCGATTTCAGTATTGCATCTTTCCCAAGCTATTTGTGCAAGAAAAAGTCGAGCTTGCTCAAGCACTCTATCAGCTCGATCATGTATAGTACATGATTAGTGATAGAGGCTCCATTCCATATTTTGATGTTGAAGATGGCACAACTAGTCTTGTACCTCTCCACGTCATCGGGTGTGCCAAAAGAATTCTCCAACACTTAGAGCATTTCATTTGGTTAAGCCATTTCAAATCTACGACTGAACTCATCGCTTATAGCAGCCAGCATGATGCAGCGCACCATGGTCCGATTGTTAGATATATGTGCTCTAGAAGCCAGAATTGGCTGACACTTGTAATACACTTCTAGGGGCAAAATTATAATTTTGACTAATATCAATAAAATGGGTTATTTTCTATCACATATGTGTATTTAGTGTCTATGATACATCCTTTGAGTTAATGGTAATGATAATTCATATTTTTAAGAGTTGAAAATTTAAGACATGAATAATCATTATTAACTCATAAAATGCTTCCGACCATAGGATCATCATGAGGATGGTGATTGATCCGAAAGGTTGGTGTACAATCGCTTCTCTTTAGTAGATGAGTCTTGAGTCTACGGTGTGGAGACACCGAAGTGAGAGTATAGGTACTCGTTAGAGAACGAGGGCACTGAGCGTGACCACCTCGAGTAGTCATTAGGAAGTCTACCTTCTCGTCAATGACTGACTCGATGCTGCAGTAGTGTGTCTGGTTCTTTGACCTGAGGTGCATCGGTAGTTCACCTTGAGGGTGTTATAGTTTGACTACACCATTACTTAATTTCCTAGCCATTCGGAACCCTGAGGTGTATGTTGGCTATAGCATGTTCATTGTAGGAACTGGATAGCATCAAGATGGAATCTATCTACCTCGGTGGTAGAGGAGCAGCCCTATGATGATCATGAGAATCAAGTCCAGAAGTCCATGGCCATGGTAGAGTGAAATAATAGAAAGAGTTTTTATTTAGCCTTTCACATCGGACCTGAATCAAATGATTACATCATATGACAGAAACTAGGGTTTGACGAGTTCACCTAAACCCTAATCTGATCGGGGCTCAAGATAGAAGAACTTAATCACACAGGTAGCTGCACCAAGAGGTTCGCATTCAGCTCTGATGGGTTGCCACCATATACTGCTAGGTGTCACTGGTGGATTTTGGGAGCAATTAGAATGATTTAGATGATCGATCATTCTAACTGTTCGAATCAGAAGAGTTCTGATCCATCGAAAGGAGTTTCGATGATGTCGATGATAGAGATCATGACATATCCCATTACCATATAGAACTGAACCTAACTGGGATCACACAAATAAGGATTTGAATCTGGTGATCATCAATTGAACTGATCCAGTTCAATTGATCTGAATGAGATTCAATTAGGTTCAAGAAAATCATGCTAGCACTCGATTGAACCTAACGTTCTTTTTTTACTATTATAAATAAGTTGTCCTGACTGAGCCAAAAAAGTTTGTGCTCGATCAGAGGCCTTCACTTTGTCTGACTAGAGCTTGTCCAGGTCAGAAAAGGATTGTCTTATTTTGTAAGACAATACCTACCATTTTTGGTCACCTGCCATTTCTCGTTCTTTGACTTTAGTCAAAAATTGACCTTTGACTGGTCAAATATTGACCATTGACACTTTGACTTCTGTCCATGTGTCACACACCTATTGGAGAGCTGGTGGAGGCTTGTCCCCTATCAGAACCTAGCAAGGAGGAGGGCACATGCCATCCTTGGCGTGCGCCTAAGCTGGAGGTGCCCAGGAGTCCCTGTTGGATAGGGACTCCATCTCCTTTTTGGATTTCGATTAGAGTTCTCCTAAGAACCAACTTTGACTGGTCTTAGGTGCCATCTAAGGAGGAATTCAGGAGACTCTATTCCTACTAATTAGATTTAGATCTGATTTCACAAAGAGTTGTGATTGGTTGGGAAGAAGAGTTGAATCACAGATAGTCTATAAATAAGACCTTGCGCCCAACTCAAAGAGTAATTGAAAATCCCATGCCCCAAGGCTACCTCTCCTCTCCTCCTCCATGCCAAAGTATCTTCTCCCTCTCCTCTCCATGTCTAAAAGTATTTTGGGTTCTTGGTTGGTGCAATCCATACGAGAGAAAGGTGACTGAAAGCTAGAAGGCTACGCTGCTGCAAAGGACAACTACTGATCTTTGAAAGATATTTTGAAGATTCTCCAGATTAGATTCAGATCTAATTTTTGAAGATGTGATAGAGAAGAAGATCTCCAGATCTTGTCTGAGTGGATACCGATAGAGGTCAGGCACTTGCGTGGCTAGATCCAGAACCTTCCGCTTCTTATAGGATCATCAACGGATAATAGGATTACCCACTTCAAGGTAAATTAAATTTAATTTAATTTATCTAAATTAATTTTAATTATTAAAATAATAAAAATTAGATCTAAAATATTTTAGATTAGATCTAGATTAAAGAAAAAAAAAATTGAAATATATCTCTTGATTTGATCAGATCTGAACGAACCTGATCCAAGAAATCAGGATTTTCCTTCAACTGGTATCAGAGCCAAGGTTCTAAAAGTGTTTAGATCTGATTTTAAATTTATTTTAATTCAAAAAATAAGTGATTTTAGATGTCACATGAGATGTGATCAAATCTGAAATTAGAAAAATTAAAATTAAATGATTTGGATCTAAGATTAGAAAATATGCATGACTAGTTCTAAAATAGAATAGTTCTATAGAATAGTCTTGCATGTTTTCAATTTAATTTGATTAAATTATATTTTAGATCTATTTATTTACTATTTTTTGATATTATAATGATTATAATAACATCTAAAAATAGTAAATAAAAATTATTTAATTTTAAACATCATATGAGATATGATTGATGCATGTCTAGACTAGTTGTAGAATAGTTCTACATAATTGTCTAGATTAGAATTTATTTTGATTAGATCAATTTAAATCTAATTTTTTAGATTATTGTAAGATAATTTAGATTTAAAAATATGCATGATTCGATACATGAGATGTATGCAAAATATGCCATGATTAGATCTAATTTGTATATGAGATATATGATATAGATCTAAAACTATTTTATAGTATTGCTTGTTCCTGATTAAGGCATTCCTCTTGGCCGTCTGATTATAAGAATGAAGAAGAATTTAAAGACCCTCTCCTTCCATCCGATGGGGTGTTCTTATGACATGTAGGGGTGCTATGTGTTCGTCCTTAATCAGAAATCCAAAACTTACTTTCTGCAAAATCCTAAATCCTGAAACCCTAGGATTTATTATGCATATTTTGTTTATGAACCCTCCTTAATTAAAAATTAAGATTATGAAATATTAATTAGGTCTAAAATTAAGAATTTTAGATCTAAGACATATTCATAATACTGGGTTCGAACTTGGGTAGCTCAATTAGGTCTAAGCGGTTGATCAAACTGAATCAAGAGTTGGTTAGATGGGATCAACAATGCTTAAATTGACCAGCCTAATAGGATTAAGTCTGGGTCAAGATCGAGTCACGATCAAGCAAGACCTAATTAGGCTTAGAGGTTAGAGTCTGGATTATAGGCTAACCCGATTGGTTCTAGCTCAATAATTTGGTGTCTAAGGTAAGTTTGGCACATACGATCGATTAGTTTTTAATTGGAAGCTACTCGATCTGAATGCATTCTTGTACGAGTTAATGGCATATCCCTTCCATCGATCTTACTTATCTGGCCATATCTGTTGACACAGTTCCGATCTGAGGTGGTCAATCCAAGATCACTGTCTGATGATGATCAAGGATTTGGAAGAGCTTGAGAAGCTCGGTGTAAAGTTGGACTTGGATCTGCAGAACGATGTTATTCTGCAATCCTTGACTGATACATATGGGCAATTCATCATGAATTACCACATGCATAAACTTCAAAATTTCTTGATCGAATTAATGAACATGCTGGTCACCGCTGAGCTTTCTATGAAAGATTCTAAAGGCTCAGTTCTTGCTATGGAACGGACTTCTTCCAAAAGAAAGTCTTATGGAAAGAAAAAGAAGTCTGTGAAAAAGCAGAAGGTGGAAGAAGCAAAGAAGAAGAAGGCAGAGTCGAAGAAGAAGGTCGATGTCAAAGGAAAGTGTTTCCATTGCAACAGCGACGGCCATTGGAAGCGGAACTGCCCTACTTACCTGGCCATCCTAAAGAATAAGAAGGAAGGTCCTTCTGGAGGTATGCTCGTTATTGAGTCTAACCTTATAGTTTCTTCTGCATCCAGTTGGGTGCTTGACTCTGGTTCTAGTGCTCATCTGTGCACTTCCATGCAGGGTCTTGAGGATAGCAGGAGGCTGAGGGATGGAGACATGATCCTACACATCGGATAATGGAGCAAGAGTTGCTGCAGTAGCCAGTGGGAACATACCCTCTTCGATTACCATCTGGTTTAGACTTAGTTTTGAAAGACTGTTATTATGTGCCTGCAGCTAGCAGGAATTTGATTTCTATTTCATGCTTAGCACTAGAAGGCTATGTGATTACCTTCTTTAAGGACCATTGTAACATTCTTTATGAAAGAAATAAAATTGCAAATGGTTTCCTTATTAACGGTCTTTATCAGCTACATATTGATGTACCTGTTCTAACTATCGAGCAAAATGTGAATGCCAAACGACCTAGGGATAGTCCAAATGATAGATATCTATGGCACCTGAGATTAGGTCATATAGCAGAAGATAGGATCAACAAATTGGAGAAAAATGGGCTATTGAGTCCATTGACTTACGAGTCATATCCAACTTGTGAATCTTGTCTTCAAGGCAAAATGACTAAACTCCCTTTTGTTGGACATGGGGAAAGGGCCACAGATCTCCTTGCCCTAGTACATACTGATGTGTGCGGCCCATTTGATGTGCCGGCTAGAGGCAATTTTGTCTACTTCATTACCTTTACCGATGATCTGTCTAGGTATGGGTATGTGTATCTTATGAGACATAAGTCTGAAGCTTTTGAAAAGTTCAAAGAATTCAGACATGAAGTAGAAAAATAAACTAAAAAACTCCATTAAGGTTCTTCGATCAGATCGAGGAGGTGAATACCTTAGCCGAAAATTTTTAGACTATCTAAAGAAAAATGGCATAGTCTCTCAATGGACTCCACCAGGAACACCTCAACTCAATGGAATTTCAGAATGGAGAAATCGGACTCTATTGGATATGGTCCGATCCATGATGAGCTTCACAGACCTTCCTGATTTTCTTTGGGGATACTCATTGTTAACTTCAATTTATCTACTGAATAGGGTTTCCTCTAAAATTATTCCTACCACACCTGTATGAGATATGGCACGGTAAGAAAACCAAGTCTGAGTCATCTCAGAATTTGGATGTTGTCCGGCTCATGTCAAAAGACAACAAGCGGACAAGTTAGAGTTTAGGTCCTTCAGAGCTCGATTCATAGGATATCCTAAAGAGTCATTAGGATACTATTTCTACATTCCAGAAGACCACAATGTGATTGTGAGTCGACATGCCATCTTTCTTGAAAAATAGTTTATTCAAGATAGCGGCATTGGAAAGTAGATAAAACTTGATGAGAAAGTCTCACAACGAAGCTAAGGACCAATTGGAACCAAATCAGGTTGAGCCAATAAGAACACTACCTCCTCCACCTCGTAGATCGGAAAGAGTTTTCCGTCCCCCTGAAAGATACTTAGGTATTATTTCAGAGAAAGTAGAGGAAAATATTTCCTCATAGGTAATGGTGCTCATGGTGATGATCCCAAAACCTACAACGAGGCGATATCAGATATCGACTCCTGAGAAATGGCTAGAGGCAATGCAGTCAGAAATTGACTCGATGCACTCAAACCAAGTCTGGAACCTTGGTAGATCCACCAGAAGGTATAGTACCTATTGGGATGTAAATGGATCTTTCAAGAGAAAGATTGGTGCAGATGGGAATGTGGAGACATTCAAGGCTAGACTAGTGGCAAAAGGTTATAGTCAATGCGAAGGCATTGACTATCAGGATACCTTTTTCCTAGTGGCTATGCTAAAATCCATCCGCACATTGCTTGCCATTGCAGCCTATTTCGATTATGAAATATGGCAAATGGACGTGAAAATGGCGTTCTTAAATGGATATCTTGAGGAAGATATCTATATGGAACAGCCGCTAGGTTTCACATCCAGTGATACTGATCATAAGGTTTGCAAGCTGCAAAGGTCCATATATGGACTTAAGCAAGCATCTCGGAGCTGGAACACTCATTTCAATGATGTGATCAAAATAGTTTGGTTTCATCAAAAATGAAGAGGAACCATGTGTTCTTCAAAAAGGTCAGTGGGAGCGCTGTTGTCTTCCTCGTATTGTACGTGGATGACATCCTCCTTATTGGGAATGATATTCCCATGTTGACAACAGTCAAAATATGGTTGTCCAAGGAATTCTCCATGAAAGACCTAGGTGAAGCATCCTTTATTCTAGGAATTAAGGTCTATAGGGATAGACCGAATAGGATGCTAGGACTTTCACAGAAGATGTACATAGAGAAAGTACTAAAGAGGTTTAGTATGGAAAACTCTAAGAGGGGATTAATACCCTTCAGACATGGTATTCATCTTTCCAAGAAGATGTGCCCTAGCACACCTGAGGAAAATAGAACGCATGAGCAAGATCCCTTATGCTTCTGCAATAGGGAGCCTCATGTATGCCATGCTATGTACACGACCTGATATAGCCCATGCTGTGAGTGTCACAAGCAGATATCAGTCAAATCCAGGTGAAGAACACTGGACTTCTGTGAAATGTATCCTTAAGTACTTGAGAAGAACTAAGGATATGATGTTGGTCTTTGGTAACGGAGAACTCCAAGTCCAAGGGATACACAGACTCGGAATTTCATGTCCGATATAGATGATCGAAAGTCGACATCTGGAGTCTGTTTGTGTGCAATGGTGGTAGCTGTCAGCTGAAAAAGTTTTCCAAGCAAACGGTGATAGCAGATTCCACCATGGAAGCAGAATATATCGCTGCATCAGAGGCTGCGAAGGAAGCATTCTGGTACAAGAAGTTTGCTGCAGAAATTGGAGTAATGCCATCAGATGCCATTCCTCTATACTGCGACAATAATGGCGCCATAGCCCTTGCTAAGGAGCCAAGGTCTCACCAGAAATTCAAGCACATTGAACGGCGATACCACCTCATCCGCGATTACCTCGAGAAGGGTTACATCGAGGTCAAGAGAGTCAACTCCACAGATAATGTGGCAGACCCACTTACAAAGCCGTTGGGCCAACAAAAGATCGAAGCCCACCTTGAGAAGATGGGACTTAGACTTGTAGCCAATTGGCTTTAGGACAAGTGGGAAGATTGTTAGATATATGTGCCCTAGAAGCCAGAATTGGCTGACACTTGTAATACACTTCTAGGGGCAAAATTATAATTTTGACTAATATCAATAAAATGGATTATTTTCTATCACATATGTGTATTTAGTGTCTGTGATACATCCTTTGAGTTAATGGTAATGATAATTCATATTTTCAAGAGTTGAAAATTTAAGACATGAATAATCATTATTAACTCATAAAATGCTCCCGACCATAGGATCATCATGAGGATGGTGATTGATCCGAAAGAATTGGTGTACAATCACTTCTCTTTAGTAGATGAGTCTTGAGTCTACGGTGTGGAGACACCGGAGTGAGAGTATAGGTACTCGTTAGAGAATGAGGGCACTGAGCGTGACCACCTCGAGTAGTCATTAGGAAGTCTACCTTCTCGTCAATGACTGACTCGATGCTGCAGTAGTGTGTCTGGTTCTTTGACCTGAGGGCATGCATCGATAGTTCACCTTGAGGGTGTTATAGTTTGACTACACCATTACTTGATCTCCTAGCCATTCGGAATCCTGAGGTGTATGTTGGCTATAGCATGTTCATTGTAGGAACTGGATAGCATCAAGATGGAATCTATCTACCTCGGTGGTAGAGGAGCAGCCCTATGATGATCATGAGAATCAAGTTCAGAAGTCCATGGCCATGGCAGAGTGAAATAATAGAAAGAGTTTCTATTTAGATTTTCACACCGGACCTGAATCGAATGATTACATCATATGACAGAAACTAGGGTTTGACGAGTTCACCTTAAACCCTAATCTGATCGGGGCTCAAGATAGAAGAACTTAATCACACAGATAGCTGCACCAAGAGGTTCGCATTCAGCTCTGATGGGTTGCCACCATATACTGCTAGGTGTCACTGGTGGATTTTGGGAGCAATTAGAATGATTTAGATGATCGATCATTCTAGCTGTTCGAATCAGAAGAGTTCTGATCCATCGAAAGGAGTTTCGATGATGTTGATGATAGAGATCATGACATATCCCATTACCATATAGAACTGAACTTAATTGGGTCACACAAACAAGGATTTGAATCTGATGATCATCAATTGAACTGATCCAATTCAATTGATCTGAATGAGATTCAATTAGGTTCAAGAAAATCGTGCTAGCACTCGATTGAACCTAACGTTCTTCTTTTACTATCATAAATAAGTTGTCCTGACTGAAGCAAAAAGAGTTTATACTCGATCAGAGGCCTTCACTTTATCTGACTGGAGCTTGTCCATACCAAAAAAGGGTTGTCTTATTTTGTAAGATAATACCTACCATTTTTGGTCACCTACCATTTCTCGTTCTTTGACTTTGGTCAAAAGTTGACCTTTGATTGGTCAAATATTTACCATTGATACTTTGACTTTTCTCCACGTGTCACGCATCTATTGGAGAGCTGGTGGGGGCTTGTCTCCCTACCAGAATCTGGCAAGGAGGAGGGCGCACGCCGAGAGCTGGTGGGGGCTTGTCCCCCTGCTAGAACCTGACAAGGAGGAGGGCGCACGCCAAGGGTGGCATGCGCCCAAGCTGGAGGCACCCGGAGTCACTTTTGGACAGGGACTCCATCTCCTTCTTGGATTTCCATTAGAGTTCTCCTAAGAATCAACTTTGACTAGTCTTAGGCGCTATCTAAGGAGGAATCTAGGGGACTCTATTTCTACCAATCAGATTTAGATCTGATTTCACAAAGAGTTATGATTTGTTGGAAAGAAGAGGAGTTGGATCACAGATAGTCTATAAATTAGACCCTGCGCCCAACTCAAAGAGCAATTGAAAATCCCAGACCCCAAGGCTGCCTCTCCTCTCCTCCATGCCAAAGCATCTTCTCCCTCTCCTCTCTCCGTCCAAAAGTATTTTGGGTTCTTGGTTGGTGCAATCCAGATGAGAGAAAGGCGACTGAAAGCTAGAAGGTTGTGCTGCTACAAAGGACAACTGCTGATCTTCGAAAGGTATTTTGAAGATCCTCCAGATCAGATCCAGATCTGATTTTTGGAGACGTGATAGAGAAGAAGAGGATATTCAGATCCAATCCAAATGGATACCGATAGAGGCCAGGCACTTGCGTGGCTAGATCCAGAACCTTCTACTGCTTACAGGATCATCAATGGGTAATAGGATTACCCACTTCAAGATAAATTTAATTTAATTTAATTTATCTAAATTTATTTTAATTATTAAAATAATAAAAATCAAATTTGAAATATCTCAGATTTGATCTAGATCAAAGAGAAAAAATTTTAAAATATATCTCTTGATTTGATCAGATCTAAACGAACCTAGTCTGAAAAATAAGGATTTTCCTTCATCGATCACTGAGCTATTTCTGATAAGTATTTTTGACTGTTGTACGTACATTGGCACCTGGCTCCTTAGGTGCAGGATCCATCAGCACATGTAGGATCCATTCATGCTGCAGGACTATTTTCAACTTTCGATATCAGCTACCAAAGTTGGGTCCCACCAACTTATCATTATCTAACAATGATCGAAGTGATAGAAAAGTGGCCATATCTGCACAAAGAAAAAATATAACCTAATTAGTAATTGATTCATTAAATCTAAAGATTTAGATTTTAATCAAAAGGTTCTCCCACTATTTACTCGAATTAGTAGCCTCTACCTCCAATCCAAGAAATTATCGTAATTTCTTAGTGGGTACTAAAATTCACATAGACTGTACATGAGCCCAACTTTGGTTGGTCCACCCATGTACATCTAAGGATAGGTTCGTAACCAATTATTTCTCCAAACAAGTTCTAGTAATTAAATTTTGCCCCCACCCCTGATCAGTTGACTTTGGCCTTCTCAGAAAAAGGTCCAGTTAGGTCCAACCATTAACATGATCATACTTGGCCCATCTAACCAATGAATGATTAGGCCTAACTTTAGTTGGCCCACTTGACCACCATTTAGAAAGATGTATCCAAGAGATCATATAATGAATGATAATTCCATCAACTAATAAGCACCAAGCCTTTACGCCTCCAATGATTATCCAATTGATGGATCCATTATCATCCACTTTAATGGAAGGCTATGATCCAGTTATCATATAAATATTTTATTTTAGGGATCTAATAATTTTAGAGAATTTATTTATAGAAGTGAGTAGATCAGATTTGAAGAGAAATCTTGATTTTCCGGACCAGGTTCGTCCAGATCTGATCAGATCAAGCGACATATTTCAAAATTTTTTTTTGATCCTGATCAGATCTAGGATATTTCAAATCTGATTCTTATTATTTTAATAATTAAAATAAATTTAGATAAATTAAATTAAATTTAATTTATCTTGAAGTGGGTAATCCTATTATCCATTGATGATCCTGCTGTTAGATATATGTGCCCTAGAAGCCAGAATTGGCTGACACTTGTAATACACTTCTAGGGGCAAAATTATAATTTTGACTATAATTAATGAAATGGGTTATTTTCTATCACACCTGTGTATTTAGTGTCTGTGATACATCCTTTGAGTTAATGGTAATGATAATTCATATTTTCAAGAGTTAAAAATTTAAGACATGAATAATCATTATTAACTCATAAACAGCTCCCGACCATAGGATCATCACGAGGATGGTGATTGATCCGGAAGGTTGGTGTACGATCGCTTCTCTTTAGTAGATGAGTCTTGAGTCTACGGTGTGGAGACACCGGAGCGAGAGTACAGGTACTCGTTAGAGAACGAGGGCACTGAGCGTGACCACCTCGAGTAGTCATTAGGAAGTCTACCTTCTCGTCAATGACTGACTCGATGCTGCAGTAGTGTGTCTGGTTCTTTGACCTGAGATGCATCGGCAGTTCACCTTGAGGGTGTTATAGTTTGACTACACCATTACTCGGATCTCCTAGCCATATGGAACCCTGAGGTGTATGTTGGCTATAGCATGTTCATTGTAGGAACTGGATTGCATCAAGATGGAATCTATCTACCTCGGTGGTAGAGGAGTAGCCCTATGATGATCATGAGAATCAAGTCCAGAAATCCATGGCCATGGTAGAGTGAAATAATAGAAAGAGTTTCTATTTAGATTTTCACATTGGACTCGAATCGAATGATTACATCATATGACAGAGACTAGGGTTTGACGAGTTCACCTTAACCCTAATCTGATCGGGGCTCAAGATAGAAGAACTTAATCACACAGGTAGCTGCACCAAGAGGTTCGCATTCAGCTCTGATGGGTTGCCACCATATACTGCTAGGTGTCACTGGTGGATTTTGGGAGCAATTAGAATGATTTAGATGATCGATCATTCTAGCTGTTCGAATCAGAAGAGTTCTGATCCATCGAAAGGAGTTTCGATGATGTCTATGATAGAGATCATGACATATCCCATTACCATACAGAACTGAACCTAACTGGGTCACACAAACAAGGGTTTGAATCTGGTGATCATCAATTGAACTGATCTAGTTCAATTGATCTGAATGAGATTCAATTAGGTTCAAGGAAATCGTGCTAGCACTCGATTGAACCTAACGTTCTTCTTTTACTATCACAAATAAGTTGTCCTGACTGAAGCAAAGGAGTTTGTGCTCAATCAGAGGCCTTCATATGGTCTGACTGGAGGTTGTCCAAGTCAGAATAGGTTGTCTTATTTGTAAGACATTACCTGCCATTTTTGGTCACCTGCCATTTCTTGTTCTTTGACTTTGGTCAAAAGTCTACCTTTGACTGGTCAAACGTTGACCATTGACCCTTTGACTTTTGACCACATGTCATGCACCTATTGGAGAGCTGGTGGGGGCCTGTCCCCCTGCCAGAACCTGGCAAGGAGAAGGGCGCACGCCAAGGGTGGCGTGAGCCCAAGTAGGAGGCGCCTAGGAGTCCTTGTTGGACAAGGACTCCACCTCCCTTTTGGATTCCAATCAGAGTTCTACTAAGAATCCAGTTTGACTGGTCTTAGGCGCCCTCTAAGGAGGAATCCAGGGGTCTCTATTCCAACCAATCAGATTTAGATCTGATTTCACAAAGGGTTGTGATTGGTTGAGAGGAAGAGGAGTTGGATCACAAGAGGTCTATAAATAAGACCCTGCGCCCAACCCTAATTCTAAGTGAATGCAATTCAATTGAGAAACCCCACGCCCCAAGGCTGCCTCTCCCCTCCTTCTCCATGCCATAGTCTCTTCTCCCCTTGCTCTCCACGTCCAAAAGAGTTTTGGACTTAGGTTGGTGCGATTCAGATCAAGGAAAGGCGATCAAAAGCAAGAAGGCTGCGCTGCTGCAAAAGGACGACTGCAGATCTTCAAAAGAGTTTTGAAGATCCTCCAGATCAGATCCAGATCTGATTTTTGGAGGTGTGATAGAGAAGAAGAGGATCTCCAGATCCAACCCGAGTGGATACCGGTAGAGGCCAGGCGCTTGCGTGGCTAAGATCCAGAACCTTCCGCTGCAATCAGGATCATCTACAGGGTAATAGGATTACCCAAATCAGGTAAATTAAATTTGATTTAATTTATCTTATTTTATTTTATTTATTAAAATAATAAGAATCAGATCTGAAACATATCAAGATCTGATTGAGATCAAGAGAAAATTTTTGAAATATATCTCTTGATCTAATCAGATCTGGACGAACCTGGACCGGGAAATCAGGATTTCCCTTCAACTGGTATCAGAGCCATGGTTCTAAATTATTTAGATCTGATTTTAATTTTATTTTAATTAGAAAATAAAGTGATTTCAGATGTCACATGAGATGTGATCAGATCTGAAATCAGAAAAATTAAAATTAAATGATTTGGATCTAAGAACATGAAGATATGCATGACTAGTTCTAGAATAGAATAGTTCTATAGAATAGTTTTGCATGTCTTTGATTTAATCTGATTAAATCATATTTTAGATCTTCTTATTTACTATTTTCTGATATTATAAGTGTTATAATAACATCTGATAAACAGCAAATAAAAATTATTTAATTTTAAATATCATATGAGATATGATTGATGCATGTCTAGACTAGTTGTAGAATAGTTCTACATAATTGTCTAGATTAGAATTTATTTTGATTAGATCAATTTAAATCTAATTTTTTAGATTATTATGTGATAATGATACATGAGATGTATGCAAAATATGCCTTGATTAGATCTAAATTTGTATATGAGATATATGATATAGATCTATAACTGTTTTGTAGATTTACATGTTCCTGATTAAGGCGTTCCTCTTGGCCGTCCGGTCATAAGAACGAAGAAGGGTTTAAAGGCCCTCTCTTCCATTCGATGGGGTGTTCTTATGACGTGTAGGGGTGCTGCGTGTTCGTCCTTAATCAGAAACCCAAAACTTACTTTCTGCAAAACCCTAGATCCTGAAACCCTAGGATTTATTGTGCATATTTTGTTTATGAACCCAACTTAATTAAGAATTAAGTTTATGGAATATTAATTAGGTCTAAAATTGAGAATTTTCAGATCTAAGACATATTCATAATACTGGGTTCGGGCTTGGGTAGCTCAATTAGGTCTAAGCGGTTGATCAAACCGAATCAAGAGTTGGTTAGATGGGATCAACAATGCTTAAATTGACCAGCCTAATAGGATTAAGTCTGGGTCAAGATCGAGTCACGATCAAGCAAGACCTAATTAGGCTCAGAGGTTAGAGTCTGGATTGTAGGCTAACCCAATTGGTTCTGACTCAACAATTTGGTGTCTAAGGTAAGTTTGGCATAGACGACCGACTGGTTTTTAATTGGAAGCTACTCGACCTGAATGCGTTCTTGTGCGAGTTAATGGCATATTCCTTCCACCGGTCTCACTTACCTGGCCATATCTGTTGACACAGTTCTGATCTGAGGTGGTCAATAATCCGAGCTGACCCATGCCACTAGGTTAGTCATAATTGTTATGACTAAGCCAAGTCTAGTTTAATGAGACCTGAATCAATTCTCCCTAAGAAAAGATTAAGTCCGAGGTCTTCCACCATTGTAGACGTGCGGGCCCTTCCCGGGGTTGATTGTTCTCGGCTGGATACAGTGGCTCAGTTGCACCGGAAGATGCAACCATGTCTATTAGGCATTGGATGCTATGGGCTGGAGGATGAGTTGGGCTCAATATTTTGGATACGGTGAGAGACCCAATTAGGAACCCAGTCTATGCAAATGGTGGGTCTGACTTAACTAAGGAGTGGATCAACATTCCGGATACGGTGAGATTCATGAATTAGAGACCAAGTTTGGGTGCACCATGATTAGAGAATCATTGAACAAGAGTTGTTCACTCATTGGCTAACCCATCACCAATAACTGTTAGGTGAGGTGATGAGTCAATTGGTGAGACCGCACCACCTACTAGAAATCATCAATCGCGAAGATTTTTGCATCTCTACAGAGGGAGTGTAGGGATTCGAGAAAATAGTGGGAGCTAATTTGTTTAAAAAAATAAAATCCCTAAACGAATTGGTCAAGTCAAAATTACAGTATCTAACTAGAATCTTTGACTCTCTACAGGAAAATGTCTGCGTTTAACCCACTGGCACGTATCCTAGACATACATAGACTGACTGGATCCAATTATAAAGATTGGCTCAGGAACTACAAAATTGTTTTGGGTTCAGAGAAGTTAACACATGTTTTGGACCAGGACCCTCCCACATTACCAGCTCGTCCATCTGTTGAATAGAGAGCATCTCTGGAAAAATGGATTGACTAAGACAATAAGACCAGATACTACATGTTGGGCTCGATGTCTGATGAGCTCCAGCACCAACATGAGGATATCGGGACTGCTCGCCAAATGTTGGCTCACCTGCAGGAGATGTTTGGTGAACAGAGTCGCGCAGCCAAATATCAAGTCACGAAATGACTTTTTAAGGCTAAGATGCGTGATGGGCAGTCAGTTCAAGATCACTGTCTGACAATGATTAAGGACATGGAAGAGCTTGAGAAGCTCGGTGTGAAGTTGGACTTGGATCTGCAGAACGATATTATTCTGCAATCCTTGACTGATGCATATGGGCAATTCATCATGAATTACCACATGCATAAACTTCAAAATTTCTTGGCCGAGTTGATGAATATGCTGGTTACCGCTGAGCTTTCTATGAAAGGTTCTAAAGGCTCAGTTCTTGCTATGAAATGGACTTCTTCTAAAAGAAAGTCTTATGGAAAGAAAAAGAAGTCTGTGAAAAGGTAAAAGGTTTAAGAAGGATCAAAGAAGAAGAAGGCAGAACCGAAGAAGAAGGTCGATGGCAAAGGAAAGTGTTTCCATTGCAACAGCGACGGCCATTGAAGCGGAACTGCCCTACTTTACCTGGCCACCCTGAAGAATCAAGGAAGGAGATCCTTCTGGAGGTATGCTCGTTATGAGTCTAACCTTACGATTTCTATCTGCCATCCAGTGGGTGCTTGACTCTGCGTTCTAGTTCATCTATGCAATTCTATGCAGGGTCTTGAGAGATAGCAGGAGGCTGAGGGATGGAGACATGATCCTACGCGTCGGTAATGGAGCAAAGTTGCTGCAATAGCCGTGTGAACATATCTCTGCGATCTACCATCTGGTTTAGACTTAGCTTTTAAAAGACTGTTATTTATGTGCCTGCAGGCACTAGGACTTTGATTTCTGTTTCATGCTAAGCTAGCACAAGAGAGAAGATATATGTTGATTCACCCTTCTAATTAAGGACCATGGTAACTATCTTTATGGAAAGAAAAAACAATTGCAAATGGTTTCCTTTTAATGGTCTTTATCGTTAGCATATATTGATGTACCTATTTTAATATCAGAGCAAACACGTGAAATGCCAAACGACGGGATATCCAAACGAACAGAATATCTATAGGCACCTGAAGTAGGTCAGTATCACAGCAAGTTCATTTATAGCTTATGATAGATTAGGATCTAACAAATTGGTAGAATGTTATTGAGTCCATTGATTTTTTGAGTCATCTTATCAACTTGTGATGATTTGTCTTAGGCAAAATGACTAAAACTCCCTTTTTGATTGGACATGGGGAAGGGCCACAGATCTCCTTGCCCTTAGGTACATAACCTGATGTGTATCTCTCTCT
>QRFJ01005982.1:0-35152 GCA_006176705.1 Cocos nucifera | reverse complement strand
TCTCCACACCATAGACTCAATACTCATCTACTAAAGAGAAGCGATCGTACACCAACCTTCTGGATCAATCACCATCCTCGTGATGATCCTATGGTCGGGAGCTGTTTATGAGTTAATAATGATTATTCATGTCTTAAATTTTCAACTCTTGAAAATATGAATTATCATTACCATTAACTCAAAGGATGTATCACAGACACTAAATACATAGGTGTGATAGAAAATAACCCATTTTATTAATTATAGTCAAAATTACAATTTTACCCCTAGAAGTGTATTACAAGTGTCAGCCAATTCTGGCTTCTAGGGCACATATATCTAACAGCCGGCTAGAGACAATTTTGTCTACTTCATTACCTTTATCGATGATCTGTCTAGGTATGGGTATGTGTATCTTATGAAACACAAGTCTAAAGCTTTTGAAAAGTTCAAAGAATTCAGACATGAAGTAGAAAAATAAACAGAAAAACCCATTAAGGTTCTTCGATCAGATCGAGGAGGTGAATACCATAGCCAGGAATTCCTAGACTATCTAAAGGAAAATGGCATAGTCTCTCAATGGACTCCACCTGGAACACCTCAACTCAATGGAGTTTTAGAATGGAGAAATCGGACTCTATTGGATATGGTTCGATCCATGATGAGCTTCACAGACCTCCCTGATTTTCTTTGGGGACACTCATTGTTAACTTCAATTTATCTACTGAATAGGGTTCCCTCTAAAACCGTTCCTACCACACCGTATGAGATATGGCACGGTAAGAAACCAAGTCTGAGTCATCTCAGAATTTGGGGTTGTCCGAGCTCACGTCAAAAGACAACAAGCGGATAAGTTAGAGTTTAGGTCCTTTCAGAGCTCGATTCATAGGATATCCTAAAGAGTCATTAGGATACTATTTCTACATTCCAGAAGACCACAATGTGATTGTGAGTCGACATGCCATCTTTCTTGAAAAATAGTTTATTCAAGACAGCGGCATTGAAAAGCAGATCAAGCTTGATGAGAAAGTCTCACAAGTGGAACGAGCTAAGGACCAAGTGGAACCAAATCAGTTTGAGCCAATAAGAACACTACCTCCTCCACCTCGTAGATCGGAAAGAGTTTCCCGTCCCCCTGAGAAAGATACTTAGGTATTATTTCAGAGGAAGTAGAGAAAATATTCCTCGTAGGTAATGGTGCTCATGGTGATGATCCCAAAACCTACAACAAGGCGATATCAGATATCGACTCCGAGAAATGGCTAGAGGCAATGCAGTCAGAAATTGACTCGATGCACTCAAACCAAGTCTGGACCTTGGTAGATCCACCAGAAGGTATAGTACCTATTGGGTGTAAATGGATCTTCAAGAGAAAGATTAGTGCAGATGGGAAATGTGGAGACATTCAAGGCTAGACTAGTGGCAAAAGGTTATAGTCAACGCGAAGGCATTGACTATCAGGATACCTTTTCCCCAATGGCTATGCTAAAATCCATCCGCACATTGCTTGCCATTGCAGCCTATTTCGATTATGAAATATGGCAAATGGACGTGAAAATGACATTCTTAAATGGATATCTTGAGGAAGATATCTATATGGAACAGCCGCTAGGTTTCACATCCAGTGATACTGATCACAAGGTTTACAAGCTGCAAAGGTCCATATATGGACTTAAGCAAGCATCTCGGAGCTGGAACACTCATTTCAATGATGTGATCAAAAAGTTTGGTTTCATCAAAAATGAAGAGGAACCGTGTATTTCAAAAAGGTCAGTGGGAGCGCTGTTGTCTTCCTCGTATTGTACGTGGATGACATCCTCCTTATTGGGAATGATATTCCCATGTTAACAATAGTCAAATTATGGTTGTCGAAGAAATTCTCCATGAAAGACCTAGGCGAAGCATCCTTTATTCTAGGAATTAAGGTCTATAGGGATAGACCGAATAGGATGCTAGGACTTTCACAGAAGATGTACATAGAGAAAGTACTAAAGAGGTTTAGTATGGAAAACTCTAAGAGGGGATTAATATCCCTTCAGACATGGTATTCATCTTTCCAAGAAGATGTACCCCAGCACACCTGAGGAAATAGAACGCATGAGCAAGATCCCTTATGCTTCTGCAATAGGGAGCCTCATGTATGCCATGCTATGTACACGACCTGATATAGCCCATGCTGTGAGTGTCACAAGCAGATATCAGTCAAATCCAGGTGAAGAACACTGGACTTCTATGAAATGTATCCTTAAGTACTTGAGAAGAACTAAGGATATAATGTTGGTCTTTGGTAATGGAGAACTCCAAGTCCAGGGATACACAGACTCCGATTTCATGTCTGATATAGATGATCGAAAGTCGACATCTGGCAGTCTGTTTATGTGCAATGGTGGTGCTGTCAGCTGAAAGAGTTCCAAGCAAATCATGATAGCAGATTCCACCATGGAAGCAGAATATATCGCTGCATCAGAGGCTTGTGAAGGAAGCATTCTGGTATAAGAAGTTTGCTGCAGAAATTGGAGTAATGCCATCAGATGCCATTCCTCTATACTGCGACAACAATGGCGCCATAGCCCTTGCTAAGGAGCCGAGGTCTCACCAGAAATCTAAGCATATTGAGCGGCGATACCACCTCATCCACGATTACCTCGAGAAGGGTTACGTCGAGGTCAAGAGAGTCGACTCCGTAGATAATGTGGCAGACCCACTTACAAAGCCATTGGGCCAGCAGAAGTTTGAAGCCCACCTTGAGAAGATGAGGACTTAGACTTGTAGCCAATTGGCTTTAGGACAAGTGGGAGATTGTTAGATATATATGCCCTAGAAGCCAAAATTGGCTGACACTTGTAATACACTTCTAGGGGCAAAATTATAATTTTGACTAAAATTAATAAATGGGTTATTTTCTATCATATATGTGTATTTAGTGTCTGTGATACATCCTTTGAGTTAATGGTAATGATAATTCATATTTTCAAGAGTTGAAAATTTAAGACATGAATAATCATTATTAACTCATAAATTGCTCCTGACCATAGGATCATCACAAGGATGGTGATTGATCCGGAAGGTTGGTGTACAATCGCTTCTCTTTAGTAGATGAGTCTTGAGTCTACGGTGTGGAGACACCGGAGCGAGAGTATAGATACTCGTTAGAGAACGAGGGCACTGAGCGTGACCACCTCGAGTAGTCATTAGGGAGTCTACCTTCTCGTCAATGACTGACTCGATGCTGCAGTAGTGTGTCTGATTCTTTGACCTGAGGTGCATCGGACAGTTCACCTTGAGGGTGTTATAGTTTGACTACACCATTACTCGGTCTCCTAGCCATATGGAACCCTGAGGTGTATGTTGGCTATAGCATCTTCATTGTAGGAACTGGATGGCATCAAGATGGAATCTATCTACCTCGGTGGTAGAGGAGCAGCCCTATGATAATCATGAGAATCAAGTCCAGAAGCCCATGGCCATGGTAGAGTGAAATAATAGAAAGAGTTTCTATTTAGATTTTCACATTGGACTCGAATCGAATGATTACATCATATGACAGAAACTAGGGTTTGATGAGTTTACCTTAACCCTAATCTGATCGGGGCTCAAGATAGAAGAACTGAATCACACAGGTAGCTGCACCAAGAGGTTCGCATTCAGCTCTGATGGGTTGCCACCATATACTGCTAGGTGTCACTGGTGGATTTTGGGAGCAATTAGAATAATTTAGATGATCGATCATTCTAGCTATTCGAATCAGAAGAGTTCTGATCCATCGAAAGGAGTTTCGATGATGTCGATGATAGAGATCATGACATATCCCATTACCATACAGAACTGAACCTAACTGGATCACACAAACAAGGGTTTGAATCTGGTGATCATCAATTGAACTGATCTAGTTCAATTGATCTGAATGAGATTCAATTAGGTTCAAGAAAATCGTGCTAGCACTCGATTGAACCTAACGTTCTTCTTTTTCTATCATAAATAAGTTGTCCTGTCTGAGCCAAAGGAGTTTATGCTCAATCAGAGGCCTTCATATGGTCTGACTGGAGGTTGTCCAAGTTAGAATAGGTTGTCTTATTTTTTAAGACATTACCAGCCATTTTTGGTCACCTGCCATTTCTTGTTCTTTGACTTTGGTCAAAAGTCTACCTTTGACTGGTCAAACATTGACCATTGACACTTTGACTTTTGACCATATGTCATGCACCTATTGGAGAGCTGGTGGGGGCCTGTCCCCCTGCCAGAACCTGGCAAGGAGGAGGGCGCATGCCACCCTAGGTGTGTGCCTAAGTTGGAGGCGCCTAGGAGTCCTTGTTGGACAAGGACTCCACCTCCCTTTTGGATTCCAATTAGAGTTCTTCTAAGAATCCAATTTGACTGGTCTTAGGCACCCTCTAAGGAGGAATCCAGGGGACTCTATTCCCACCAATTAGATTTAGATCTAATTTTACAAAGGGTTGTGATTGATTGGGAAGAAGAGGAGTTGGATCACAGCTAGTCTATAAATAAGACCCTGTACCCAACTTAGATTGTGATATGAGATGAGATCAGAGTTTCCCCATGCCCCAAGGCTGTCTCTCCTCCTCTCCTCCATGCCAAACCTTCTTCTCCCTCTCCTCTCCACGTCCAAAGTGTTTGGATCATTGGTTGGTGCGATAGGCAGGAGAAAGGCAATCAAAAGCAAGAAGGTTGCGCTGCTGCAAAAGGATGATTGCTGATCTTCAAAAGGAGTTTTGAAGATCCTTCAGATCAGATCCAGATCTAATTTTTAGAGATGTGATAGAGAAGAAGAGGATCTCCAGATCTAGCCTGAGTGGATATCGATAGAGGCCAGGCGCTTGCGTGGCTAGATCTAGAACCTTCTATTGCAAACAGGATCATCAACAGGATAATAGGATTATCCAAATTAGGTAAATTAAATTTGATTTAATTTATTCTTATTTTATTTTATTTATTAAAATAATAAGAATCAGATTTAAAACATCCCAGATTTGATACAGATCAAAGAGAAAAATTTTTGAAATATATCTCTTGATCTGATCAGATCTGAACGAACCTGGACCGGAAAATTAGGATTTTCTTTCACTTGTTTCTTGGCACCATTCTAAAATTATAGGATCCCTTCTGCTTAGCAGCTACATCACTTTCTCTAGACTTTTCTAGAGAACCTACAATATTTCTGCACTAGCACATGCTGTAACATCTAACACGATCTCTTCAAAGCTATGCCTGTCCACTTGCACATACCCCTCCACCAGAAACTATGCATCACTGGCTCTGACCCTCAACTCTAAACTTATGTCAATTTTTTTCTCCACTTCTGAAGCCACCACTGTAGAGCTCTATCTATATCCAAAGTTCACTTGATGCTACAGAAGTTGACTCTATCATCGAGTCCTTCGAGGCCAACCACTCAATGCTGCACTGCTGAGCCTGCCACTGCACCTCGATCACCATCACTGCCCCTTCGAACCCTCCGCACTCTGTGGCCCTCTTCGAAGCCATCTTGGATACCTCTGCAACCCACGGGCATCTTCGAAACCCAAGGGCTCATCCAACTTTTCTGAATTCGATGATTGAATTCTAGAAAATTCCATCCTAGCCTTCTCCTCTTCTGCTCCTGCACCAGCCATTACTTTAGTTGCACCTGAAGAAACTATAGCTCAAACCCTATCCTAGGCTCAGACCCACCTACCTCATCCTGAGGCTCCTGAGTCTCCATGGCTCTCCTTGAGACCTACTCTCGATCTTTCTGAGATGCCTCCTGACACTCTCTACTGAGATACCTCCCTCGGTTGCTGCACCACCGAGCCTCTCTTAGTCCCTATGCCTCTAGGATAGCACTTCTGTAGCACTCTAGCCCTCCCTGACTTGTCTCAATGCTGCCTTCTCATAGGTATTTGGATCCTCTCTTGCTGTACACAAACCATCATCCACTGAACTGTGACTCTTCTTGATGCTCCTATAGAAGAAATCTGATCTAGGACACTCCCGACTGCCTGAGACCTCCTAGTGCTCCCTAAGACCTCCTGGCTCTCCCTGAGAACTACTTCCAATTTCACTGAGATGCTCCTGACACTCTCTACTAAGATACCTTCCTTGATTGCTACACCACCGAGCCTCTCTCAGCTCGTATGCCTCTAGGATAGCACTCCTGCAGCACTCCAGTGCTCCCTGACTCATCTTTAGGCCGCTCTACAGTCGCCCGACCCTAACTTACTGGACCTCTATGGATCATCCATCTCCATCTCCCTAAGGGTCTGCAAATCCATGCTCTGATCGAACTGCTGAATACATTTTCAACTACTTCCTCACCTTCCTACAACCAAAGGATGTATAGTCACTTCTTCAGCCTTCCTCCAACCATTATCCCTTGAAAGATTTCTCTTCAACAGCCCCATACTGCTTATTTTTTTAGAAAATCCTAATACTTTCTTCTGAGATACCTTCCTCGACTATTGCATCATCCAGCCTCTCTCAGCCCTACATCTTCAAAAAAATGCTACTGCAGCACTCCAGTGCTTTCTGCCTTATCTACCATCATACACCTTAATTTTTCCACCAAGACTGACCAATAAATCATACACCCAAACCTTTCACCTCTGAAAAAATTCTTTTCGTTAATCCTCTCAGCCTCCACCTTCAATCTATTGCTTTCGGTTGGCCAAACCACAGTAATAACAAAAGTAGATCTGAGACATACCATGAAATACTCATGCAGATTCTTGATTTCATCTTGTATGACTTCTCCTTCGCTTCCACACACCATCAGGCTCTGATATCAATTGTAAGAAATTTGGTATTGCTCTGATACCAATTATAAGATCCTGGTATCGCTCTGATATCAATTGTTAGCGCATCATCCTGGCATCACCTAGTTCTGATGCCATATTATGGAAGCCTCTAATCTTTAGCACGGACCACATGAGACCTTTGATGTTCTCTAAGGCAGTGTATCATAGATCCATCATGTAGATCTATGCTGAGGTACCTCCCTCCTTAGGCTTGAGGGAGGCGCTCCCTCTCTCTAGGGCTTCTTCAGAAACCTAGGGCAACTACTCTAGAGAGAAGAGAGAAGAGAGGTTGAAGGAAGAAAAGATGTGTATTGTTTGCACCTCTTTAAAATTCTAATACAACCTATGTATTTATACATAGCCATTAGGTCCAACCAAAAATTTTTCAGGCTAACCCAATACATGAAAGCACTCATCGAGCCCATATACATCCATGTCTCCTATACTCTTATCCTCTGGATCTAAGCCCGATCCATATATGAGTTAGCCCTCTTAAGACCTCTCAAATCAGGCCTTAACACTTATAGGATAAGTCCCTATCCTAGTCCCAAATAGACCCTCGCATAGCTCTGCCTATGGACTAAGCCGACTCAGTCTCAGCATTGAGTCGACTAACCTGAGACTTGGTCGGCTTAGCTTTAGACTGAGCCAACCTAGTTGCATGCCATGCTACAGTCTCGAATGTGCTCCTTTCTATTTGGCCTATCCTCTAAGACTTAGTCGATCCAATTTTAGATTGAGCCGGCTAACCTATAGAAATGACCCTTTCTATAGTCTTGATTCTCCGACTTTGGTTTCTTGTTTTATCTTAAATTTTAGATCTTCGAAGCACCAACCAAGCTCCTGAAATCTTCAGAGCTAACACCCTAGCTCCTCCCATAGCCTTCCAAGGCTTGGGAGCACCATCAATCCTCACATCTAAAAAAATGGATGGACAAAGATAATAAGCTAGGTACTACATATTGGGCTCAATGTCTGATGAGCTTTAGTGCTAACATGAGGATATCAAGACTGCTCACCAAATTTTAACTCATCTACAAGAGTTATTTGATGAAGAGAGTCACGCAGCCAAGTATCAAATCACTAAAAAACTTTTTAAGGCTCAAATGCATGATGGGTAGTCGATCCAAGATCATTGCCTAATGATGATCAAAAACTTAGAAAAGCTTGAGAAGCTAGATGTCAAGCTAGACAGGGACTTACAAATTGATGTGATCTTGCAGTCCTTGATAGATGCATATGGGCAGTTTATCATGAACTTCTATATGCATAAGCTGTAATGTATCTTAGTTGAATTAATGAATATGCTGGTTACTGCTGAGCTTTCTTTGAAAAGTTCAAAGGGCTCAGTACTTACTATAGAGCAGACTTCTTCCAAAAGAAAGTCTTTTGGAAAGAAGAAGAAGTTTGCAAAGAAGCAAAAGATGGATGAAGGGAAGAAGAAGAAGAAGGAAGAGACGAAGAAGAAGGCCGTCAATAAAGGAAAGTGTTTCCATTGCAATACAGATGGCCATTGAAAGCAGAACTATCCTTTACACTAGGCCAGCCTGAAGAATAAAAAGGAGGCAGGTCCTTTTGGAGGTATGCTCATAATAGAATCTAATCTTACAATTTCTTTACATCCAGTTGGGTGCTTGACTCTGATTTTAGTGCGCAGTTATACACTTTCATGTAGGATCTTGAGGAGAACAGGAGGCTGAGAGATGGTGAGATGATTCTGCACATAAAAAATGGAGCAAGAGTTGTTGCTGTGGTTGTGGAAACCTACCCTCTTTGATTACTATTAGGATTAGATTTAGTACTTAGGGACTATTATTTTGTGCCTGCAGCAAGTAGAAATTTGATTTCTATTTTTTGTTTAGTACAGGAAGGCTATGTAATTAGTTTTCTTAAAGACTATTGTAATATTCTTTTTGAAAAAAATAAAATTATAAGTGGTTTCCTGATTAATGGTCTCTATCAGTTACATATTGATATTTTTATTTTTACTATCGAGCAAAATATGAATGCCATAGGATCAAACTGGCCTAGGGATAGTCTAAATGATAGGTATCTATGGCACCTTAGGCTAGGTCATATAGCAGAAGATAAGGTTAACAAATTAGAAGAATTCGAGCTGTTGAGTCCGTTGACTTTCAAGTCATATTTGATTTATGAATATGCTTTCATGGCAAAGTGACCAAGATTCCTTTTGTAGGATATGGAAAAAGGGCCATAGACCTACTTATCCTATTGCATACATATGTGTATGGTCCATTTGATGTACCGGCCAGAGGCAATCATGTCTACTTCATTATCTTTACCGATGATTTATCTTAGTACAGATATATGTATTTGATGCGACACAAGTCTGAAGCCTTTGAAAAGTTTAAAAAATTTAGACACAAGGTAGAAAAGCAAACTAAAAAATTCATTAAGATTCTTCGATTAGATCACGGAGGTGAATACCTCAGTCAAAAATTTCTAGACTATCTTAAGAAAAATGGCATAGTCTCTCAATAAACTCTACTTGGAATGCCTCAACTCAATAGGATTTCAGAATGAAAAAATCGAACCCAATTAGATATGGTTCAATCCATGATGAGCTTCACGGACCTCTTTGATTTTCTTTAGGGACATAGTCTAATGACCGTAATTTATTTATTAAATAGGGTTTTCTCTAATATCATTCCTACCATATCGTATAAGATATGGTATGGTAAGAAATCAAGTCTGAGTCATCTTAGAATTTGGGATTGTCTAGCCCATGTTAGAAAATAACAGACGGATAAATTAGTATCTAGGTTCTTTAGAGCTCAGTTCATAAGATATCCTAGAGAGTTAATAGAATATTATTTCTACATTCTAGAAGACCATAATGTGATTATGGGTCGACATGCCATCTTTCTTGAAAAATAGTTTATTCAAGATGGTGGCATCAAAAGATAGATTAAGCTTGAGGAGAAGGTCTCCAAAGAGCAATGAGCTAAGAAACCTATGGAACCAAATCAGTTACAGCCAGTCCAAACACTACCTCCACCATCTCATAAATCAACTAGGATTTTCTGTCCTCCTAAGAGGTACTTAAGTACAATTTCAGAGGATGTAGAGAAAATATTTCTCACAGAAAATGAGGTTCATAATAATGATCTCAAGACCTATAACGAGGCGATATTAGATATCAACTCTGAAAAATAGTTAGAGGCAATGAGGTTAGAGATTGACTCGATACGGTCAAATCAAGTTTGGACTTTGGTAGATCCTCCTGAAGGTATTGTACCTATTGGGTGTAAATGGATCTACAAGAGAAAGATTGCTACGGATGGGAATGTAGAGACTTTCAAAGCTAGGCTTGTAGTGAAAGGGTATAGTTAGTGTAAAGATATTGACTATCAGAATATATTTTTGCCAGTAGCCATGCTTAAATCTATCCGCATGTTGGCTATTGCAACCTATTTCAATTATGAAATATGGCTGATAGACATGAAAATGACATTCTTAGATGGGCATCTTGAGGAAGATATCTATATAGAACAGTCACTTGGTTTCATATCCAGTGATAGTGATCATAAAGTCTGCAAGTTGCAAAGATCCATATATGGACTCAAGCAAGCATCTCGGAGCTAGAATGCTTATTTTAATGATGTGATCAAATCGTTTGGTTTAATCAAAAATAAGGAGAAGCTATGTGTATTCAAAAAGGTTAGTGGGAGCACTATTGTCTTTCTTGTACTGTACATGGATGACATTCTTCTAATTAAAAATGATATTTTCATATTGACCATGGTCAAAATATGGTTATCAAAGGAGTTCTCTAAGAAAGATCTAGGAGAAGCATCCTTTATATTAGAAATTAAGGTTTATAGAGATAGATTGAATAGGATGCTAGAACATTCATAGAGGGTGTACATAGAGGAGGTGCTAAAGAGGTTTAGCATGAAAAGCTCCAAAAGAGGTCTAATACCTTTTAGACATGGCATTTATCTCTCCAAGAAGATGTACCTTAGCACACCTGAGGAGATTGAATGCATGAGCAAGATCCCTTATGCTTCGATAATAGGAAGCCTCATGTATGCTATACTATGTACACGACCTGATATTGCCCATACTGCGAGTATCACGAGCAGATATCAGTCGAATCTAGGTGAAGAGCACTAAACTTTGGTAAAGTGTATCCTTAAGTACTTAAAAAGAACTAAAGATATATTTCTAGTATTTGGTAATGGAGAACTCTAGGTCAAGGGGTATATAGAATCAAATTTTATGTTTGATATAGATAATCGAAAGTCAACATCTAGTAGTATATTTGTATGCAATTATGATGTTGTTAGCTAGAAGAGTTTCAGGCAGATGGTGACAGTAGACTCCACTAAGAAAGCAGAATACATCATTGCATTGGAAGCTGTGAAGGAGGTGTTCTAGTATAAGAAGTTCACCACAGAGCTCAGAGTGATGCATCGAATGTCGTCCCTCTGTGCTATGACAATAATGGTGCTATAGCTCCAGCTAAGAAGCCCAGGTCTCACTAGAAATCCAAGCACATTGAGCGGCAATTCCATCTCATCCATGATTGCCTCGAGAAGGGATATGTTAAGGTTAAGATAGTCGACACTACAGACAATGCGGTTGATCCACTAACGAAGTCATTGAGCCAGTAGAAGATCAAAGTCCACTTAGAGAAGATGGGACTTAGATTTGTAGCCAATTGGCTTTAGGTCAAGTAGGAGTTTCTTAGATGTATGCCCTAGAAGCCAGATTGGCCGATACTTATAATACACTTATAGAAATAATTTTATAATTTTAATTATAAATTAATAAAATAATTATTTTCTATCATAGTATATATTTAGAGTGTCTATGATATATCTTTTGAGTTAATGATAATGATAATTTATATTTTTAAAAGTTAAAAATTTAAGACATGAATTTTCATAATTAACTCATAAACTGCTCCTGACCATAGGATTATCATGAGAATGGTGTGGAGACTGAGTCTATGGTCCAGAAGATTGGTGCACGATCACTTTCTTAGGATAGATAAGTCTTAAGACTATGGTGTGGAGACATCGGAATGAGAGTATAGGTACTTGTTATAGAACTAGGGCATTGAGTATGACCATCTCGAGCAGTCATAAGGAAGTCTACCTTCTTGTCGATGACTGGCTCAATGCTATAGTGGTGTGTTTGGTTCTTTGACCTGAGGTGCATCGGTATTTCACCTTAAGAGTGTTATAGTTTGACTATGCCATAACTCGATATCCTAGCCATTCAAAATTTTGATGTATATGTTGGCTATAGTATGTTCATTATAGGAATTGGATTGCACCAATAGGAGATCTATTTACCTCGGTAGGTGAGGAGTAGCCCTATGATGATCATGAGAAGGAGTCTATAAGCCTATGGCCATGGTAGCGTGAAGATGACAGAAAGAGTTTCTGTTATAATTTCACATCCGACTCGAATCGAATGATTAGCTCATATGATGGATGTTGGGTTTGATGAGTTTACTTTAACCCAATTCCTATTGGGGCTCAAGATAGAAGAACCCATTCATATAGGTAGCTATGTAGAGAGGTTTGCTTTTGGTTATGATGGATTGCCACCATATACTGCTTGATGTCACTGGTAGATTTTGGGAGCAATTAGAATAATTTTGATGATCGATCATTCTAATTATGTGAATCGAAAAAGTTCTGATCCATCGAAAGATATTTCGATGATGTCAATGATAGAGATTGCGACATATCTCATTACCATACAAAACTTAACCTAACTGGGTTACACAAATAAGAATTTGAGTCTGAATATGATTAATTGGGCTAAGCCAATTTGATTGATTTATATAAGATCCAATTAGGTTCAAGAAAATCATGCTAGCACATGATTGAGTTTAACATTCTCCTTCTGTAGTCTTTCTGGTTTATCTTGGATGAGTTTGACTCATCCAAAATTCTGACTGGAGCCTGTTCAGATCAGAAAAGGATTGTCTTAATTCATCAAATGAATTTAAGATAACATCTGCCAATTCCTATCACCTGCCATTTTCTATTTCGAACAAGGGTCAAAGATTTATCCTGTTGTAAGAAAGAAGGGACAAGGGCCGTGCGCCCCCTGAAGAATTTATAGGGGTGCACGCCCCCAGATATTTTGTATAACATGGAGAGGGTGCACATCTTCCTAGGCATGCACCCCTTAATAGATAGATTTTGACTAGGTCAAATTTAGATTTGACCAAGTCAAAGAGGTTTGATTGAGATCAAATTCAAAGAGAGGAGGAAGAGTCCATCATGCACTGTCTTTCTCTCTCTCTCTCTCCCTATCCAATGTGTACAGCAACTCTTGGAGGACTTTTGGTGATAAAACTAGGTAAAGACCTGGTGTTTATGCATGAGAAATTAGATAAGTTTTGATTTAATCAAGCAATCAAGTTGCTTGATCAATCAGAACTCCTAGTTGGCACAGGATCTATTTAAAGGACCCTGCGCCCCTAGGGATTTCATTCTTCTTTGCATTCCACACCCACATGCTACCATCCTCACCCCTCTCCATGCCTCCCTTCCTCTGATTTCCTCTCTCTTCTCCATGCCAAGGGTTGGGCATGAGTTTAGAAGGAAGATCAATCTTATTTGGCATAAAGATCAAGAAAGAAGACAAGCTATTCGTGAGATGAATGCATGTCCTTCAGAGATAGATTTGAATGATCAACCAGAAGATTCTTGATCTGATTTTTTATGATCAGATCTAAAAGGAGAGCACCTCCAAATCTAGCTTGAGTGGACTCTGGTAGAGGCCAGGCACTTGTGTGGCTAGATCTAGAACCCCAGATGATGATAGATCATCAGCAGGGTAAACAGTTACCCTAAACAGGTATCAGATTAGTTCCTATGTTAGTTTTAATTTTTATTTTTAATATCAGATTATTATGATCAGATTTGAGAACTCTTAGATCTGATTGGATCAAAAAGTTTTTTTTTTTGAAAAAAATCTCCTTCAGATTTGGTCAGGATGATCCTATGGTGGAAAATGCTAAATTTCCTTCAATTCATTGCCAAAAAGTGATTACATATAGTGATTACATCAATATATTCAAAATGCATGAGAGCTACATTTACTAAAATGATGGATTGCTAGGTTCGCTAATGCTCTAAGATATGAAATTCTAGCATCCTAAAGGATAGGTTAGTAGAATCCTTGGTAGAGGGTCTAGGTTGAGAAGGTCTAGTGTCTCCAGATGACTGACCCCAATTAGCTCTCAATGAATAATCCTCGTAGTCTCCTCTCTAAGCAGTGATATAGCCTTAGAAGTGTATCTTTGTATCTCAGTGCTGACTACTGCAATAATCCTTATGGAGACTCTTTCAACTAGAGCATCATCATCTAATCCAAAAAATGGTCAATTAGAGTTTTCTAGATAATTGGTCTGTGGTCGTGGAGCTGCCTCTGCTTGCTCTGTTTGTGCTACCAACTCTCTGATTTGGTGTCAGTGATAGTTATAGTTGTTGGAGCCTTATTATAAGTATCCGAGCTAATCTTTCATTATTCAACATAGTATGGTCACCTCGAACTTCTGATTACAAATTTTCAACCCTGAACTTTATATTTCCAAAAAATTCTTGAACTTGGTTTGGGTAGGTCAAGAGATACAAAGAACACAAAAATTTCCAGCCTAATCTCTTGATTTTCTTCTACTCATGATCATTTTGAAGCTTGATCCCTTTTTCTTGCATGGGAGAACTTTTTGGAGAAGTCCTATATTCTTGAATTTTCATATAGGACTTTCTCTTCCTTTGTGTGAGTTGCTTCTGGGGTGCCATTGGAGAACAATTAAGGACCACAACATTAGGGAGGAAATGGAGAGGGGAGGTGCAATTTTGGTGGGAGAGGAGTTTGAAATGAGTTGTAGCTTGTAATAATGAGAAGTGAGTGATAGAGCCATGGGATGTCTCTATTTAGGAAACCTATCCCCGACATAGGGGTCAACTTCTCTTATTCTTGAATCGACTTCTGATGAGAAGTCAACCTCCAATTTTTGTTGGGGATTGGCTCCTCATAGTAAACTGGGGGTTGACTCTTCACAAAACTATTTTTCTACTGAATCCATGAGTCGACTCCTCTGGTCCAAGAGTCAACTTCTTACAACAGAAAACAATTCAAAGAGTTTCAAATCAAAGAAAATTTGATGAAATAGAATGGGGATTAATGGCAATCAAATTAATGATCAAGAATCATATTTGAATTAATTTTGGGGGACCAAAAATAAATCAATGTGAATATGGTCAAACAAGGGGAAAACTAGAAAAAAGCTCTTGGGGTGAGGTTCAACTAGGGGATTTTCAAAAACTTAAGGATCAAGCTAAGATGCAATTATGTCAAAAAATAATATCAAACATTTGATCTTTTATGAATTGATGATTTATCTTAAAATTCTTAAGTCATGCACTTTTCAAGGTATTTCAGTTATTAAATATCTTATGAGAATGTCAAAATTCAATTCATATATTTTGCACACAAATAATTCCTTATACCATCAAGCCTATTTTAATTTAATTTTCTCAAAAAATAACATGATATGAGGGGTTAAAGAAGCATGCTGATTTTAGGATAAAAACACAAGCTTATAACAAACAATTAGAATGATATACATAGAATTAAGAGAGCATATTGATCAATACATCAAAATATTTAAGTCATAGAATAAAATTGTTGTAAACACTGAAAAAATTTAAAAATCAATCAATTATACTAAATAATTTTAATAATCAATGATTGTATGATGTAAAGAAGGTTTAGCTTTTATCAAACATCATCACCCATCCATTTTAAGTCCTAAGTATCTATTCATTAGGATTTCACATCTTTTATATCCTTAGATGCTTGGCACACCTACAAAATTATTTTCTAATTTTTGGTATCTAAGCCACCTTAGGTCCAAAGGAGTTAGTGCACATGGTTTGTTTTGGAACCTATATCTGTTTAATCAAAGCAAGACCATTTCTATTAATATTATATTTAGATATTTTATGGCCTACTTGTTGTATTTGAAATAAATAATAGAATTATTTTCAGGAGAAGCTCTAGAAAATATATTTTTGATAAATTTTTATTTTCTTAAAGAATTAAAACTAATTCTAGTATTGTTGAAAATAGGCTTTTGATTTTTTGGCATTAATTGAAGCTTTTCAGAATTGAATTTAAACTTTTCTTCAATGGGCTTCAATATTTCAATCTTTTTTTTTAAATTTTACATTTTCTTCTACAAGGGATTTTTTAGAATTCAAAAGATTTTCTTTCTCATCAACCAAAAGTTCCTTTTCTTTTAAAAGATCTTCATTTTCAATCAAAAGCTTATTCTTTTCTTTAGGTAAAAGCATATTTGATTTTTTAAGCTCTTTATTTTTCAGCTTTAAATTTTTTTAATTCATTCAGTAATTCATGAAAGGCTTCTAATAATTCATCAAAAAAAAATTCAGAGGAGTTTTCAATATTTACCTCATTATTTTGAAACATCTGGCAAAGATTTGCAATTCCTTCTGCTTCATCTTCATTTTCTGAACTTGAAATGTTATTATCTCTCCAAATAGCCATTATTGCATTTTTCTTGGTCCTGTGGAGGCTTTTTGAGTAGAGCTAGTCTGGCTTGTAGCATCTCACTATAAGAAATAAGATAATTAGTTATGCAAAAAATGTATAGCTAAATCTCAAAAAAGATTGCAAAAGGTTTCTACCAACGTAAAACGCATCAGCAAAAATGCATCGACAAAAGTGGGGTCGTTGAATTTAAAATTTTTTATTAACAAAAGCCAATTTTGTCGATGCTTACATAAGCATCATTGATTATATTTACCTACTTTTAATAACACATTTGCAAAAAAGTTATTAGCAATGTAAAATTAGTGTTGAAAATAGTTAATTTACCTACGTTTAGAAAGCATCGACAAAAATAACTTTACCAATGTAAATATTATGTCGTAAAAGTTTTAGTTTACCTACATTTATTAAGTGTCACAAAAAATCCAATTAGTGATGTTAATTAAGCATCGACAAAAAAATTTCTGGCGATGCTTAACTAACATTGAGAAATATTATTAGCAATGCTATTGTAGCATCATAAAATGTTTGATAGCATCACCAAAAGGCAAGGCAAAAGGGCTTTGCCTACACTTAATTTGCATCACTAATTTCTGTGATGTAAGGTAAGCGTAGGTAAATACCTTAAGCGATGTAAATTTATGTCGATAACTATCATATCATTGCTAATGGTGGCATGCTCGATTTTCTAGCAATGCTTAATTAACATCAAGAAATATTCTTAGTGATGCTATTGTAGCATCGTAAAATGTTTGATAGCATCGCCAAATGGCATGCCAAAAGGCAAGGCAAAAGGGCTTTGCCTACACTTAATTTGCATCACTAATTTCTACGATGCAAGATAAGCATAGGTAAATACCTTTACTGACGTAAATTTATGCCGGTAACTATCATATCGTCACTAATGGTGGCATGCCCGGCATCCCAGCATGCCCTTTGGCAATGCTACTGTGCATTTGCTGACACTAATTAGCATCTCTAAAGGTTTTTACCTATCCTTATTTACATTGCTAATTATCTTTAACCAAAAAATATGATTGCTTTGGTGCTAATTTTTTATTATTTTTTTGTAAACTTGTAGACAAATAAACATATAATATATACAATATGTACACTATCTTCTTCATATACACATATGCTAGAGTCAAATTCATTTCATTTTAAAACATCCATGTAAAACAACAATATAAAATGTCATATATACAACCGTATATGCAAAACAAGTATATATACAACCATAAAAAATATTATATAAAAATATATACATCCAAATAAAATAAAACTCCATATCCTAAGCCATATCATAAACCTATAATAGATTAAAAAGTTAAGTTAACAAACTAATTATTTATTAAATAATAAAAATATATTCATTAAAAATAATATAAAATAATACCAGTCATAGTAGGACATCCATCATCATTGATGGAGTCATGATCATAGGCATCAGTAGGAATATTAAGAGTCGGTGAGGGAGGCATATGGTGATATAAGTCATTAACCTTTGTCCCCAACACTACAAGCTGGGATGAAAGCTTAGCATTCACCCCAAATGCTGCAAGCTGGTGGCATAGTTTAAAATTAATTATTTATGCATGATAAAAAACTAAAATAAATTAAATATAAAAAATTACAATATGTAAAATTCATCTATCATGGTAGGAGATGATGTACCTATCTAATCAAGAGACTGCTGCTAAGATGGAGATGCACCAACATCTCCATGTGGGCCTCCCTTCCAAATCATTCTTCAAATGGCATAGCTTAAAATAAGTTATTTATACATGATAAAAAACTAAAGCAAATTAAATATAAAAAGGTATAATATGTAAAATTAACCTATCATGGCAGAAGATGGTGTGACTGCTTAATAAGGAGACTACTGTTGAGATGGAGATGGACCGACATCTCCACATGGGCCCTCCTCCGAGATCGTCCTCTTGGTGGCATGTTTGTATCAAACAACATATTAGAGACAATATAATATGAATAAAAATTATATCAATACTAAATGATATATGAAATATAAGATATTTGAGTTTTTTTATACATATATCTTATGCGGTAAATTCCATAATAGGGACTAAACTATAAATAATTGAAGACTGAGATCAAATATTACAATCTATAGGGCCTAAAATGCAAAAGTGCCACATAACCTAATGAAGTAAATCAAGTTCAGATTTTAGGTTGAAGTCCAAAATCCGAAACCTATTAAATGATCTCCTTCCACCACTCGTGGCACCCATTTGGCCCTAAAAATGGGCCAGGCCCCATGGGACAGCCCATTTGGCCCATGGGTCGGGCTAGCCCAGCCCATTCAACCCATGGGCTAGCCCCTCTTGTCAATGCCCCCCACATTTTTTAAAATTATTTTTTTAAGAATAATATTTTAATTTTACTTTAAAAATCTAATTATTTTATTATTAAAAATATTTTAAAATATTTTTTATTTTATTATTTTTATTATTTTTAAATATTGATACATTATTAATTTTTAAAAAATAAATTTTAAAAATTATTTTTTTTTATTTTTATTGATCCTATGATTGATTTTGATGATTTCTAAATTTTAGGTATTTGAGTATTTAACCATCTGTTTCATGAATAGATGTAGGTCTTTTTAGGTATTTAAATTAAAGAATTAATTCAAAAAAAGATCTACGCAAAAATCATCAAGTTAAGAGCTTTAAAGAATTAATTTTTGAGTTTTAGACTTGAAGGTATGGACTCTAGGAGCAAAAGTGTCGACCCTTGTCTTGAAACAAAGTAAAAAGATCAAGATTTTAATATTTAGAAAGTCCAGGTGTCAACCCGAGAAGCAAAAATATCAACCCCAGCCTTTTTAGCACGCATTGGCATAGACTGGCATGTAGAAGGAACAACCTTTAGATCGATCTCGATGCTAGAGGACGATCCTAGGGTCGACCTCTGTTGCATAGAACAGAAGACGGAAAGTAGATTTTTTTGAATCCCAGAAGGTATTGACCCTAGAGCAAAAAATATCGACACCTGAAGAAAAAGTATCGATCCTAAAAAAAAAGTGTTGACCCCAAGCATGGGACAGAGCATAATGGCTAGTTTTCTACGCTTCTCCAATGAGCTTTTCTCCTCTCCAACGGCTAGTTTAAGCTTCCTAATGGGCAAAACTTACTCAAAAGCCACTCCCAAGTATAAAAAGAGTTAGAAAAACTTTTTGGAATAAGAGATTAAGAATTTAAGAAAGAAAATCATTCAAGAAGAGAGTGTTATATTGAATATCTAATAAAAAAAAAAAGAGAGAGATTTGAGCTTTAAATTCAGAGGACCTTCAAGAGTTATCTTCAAAACATTTCAAGCAACCTCTCAGCTCCATTTGAAGAGAAGAGAAGTAACGAAAGAGTGCTCATTTAGCCTCTTCTTCTCATACCAAAAAGAGTTTCTTTTTTGTTTCTATTCTTGTGCTAAATTTTTATATTTGTATCTTCATTTCTTTACAAGTTTTTTTGGAGAAAGAAACTTGGGCTATATGTTGGAAAACATGCAAGGTTTCATGCATAGATCTTAAAACTTTTTTGAAATATAAAGTAGCGGAAGACATAGATTAAACTTTTTAATCTACAACATATATGTAATCAAATTATAAAATCGTACATCAAGGATCTATAATATGTTATGATGCAAATATAAATCTAAAATTAAATTAATCATAAATGATATTGATCATATTAATACCTAGATCTATAATAATTCTAGATTTAACCCTAGATCGCATCTAGATCACCAAGAGATCAGATCTCTTACCTTTGCACAGGTCAAGAACTCCATGGTTGAATTCATTGTTGTCTTTGGAGCTGCACAAGCGTCTGACCTCTATAGATGATCCATACGAATCTGCAACACAAATCGAAGATTCGTCGAACAAAGATCCGCTCGAAGTGCTAGCTTCTTGTGGATCCCTCCTGATGGTTAATCAAATACATATTCTTCGGATCTCTTGGATACTCCAAGAGATGAAGAACACGAGGAAGAATAAGGGAGGAATCCAACCCTTGGATCTTCCATAAATTAGAAAATAAAATCAAGAAAAAATAAATCCTAAGAGAAGACAAATCTTCTCCTTCAGAACATCAACAGTTGATGTCCTGAAAACATCTCTATGCTAGGACAAGAAGAGACCTTCACCTCTAGGATTTTTTTCTATGTTTTTAGATCTAAGATTTTTAATTTTATTCATACAAAAATCCCATAAAAATTGGAGAGGAAAGGTTCTCCAAGAAACCCTAAGAGAAGACCTTTCTTCTCTTCTCCTTCTCTCATTAAGACATGATCAAATTATGTCCAAAAAATTAACACCATACTCCAACAACTTGAAGTACTCATCCCCACACCCAAATCCTCTCTCTCTCTCTCTCTGATTTTTATCATATAAAAATTATAAATAAAATAGAAAGAAAGAAACATAAAAGAAAAATATAAGAGAAGATAATCTTCTCTTACCTTGTCTCTTTAAGACATCAACCTTTGATGTCTTAATTGAGGGCTCTTCTTCAAGAATCTTGGCACCACAAATCCTCCATGCCTTATCCTCCTTCTTCTTTAATTTTTCATAATTTTTTTAGGATTTTTCACATCTTAGAAAAATCTCAAAGGAGGCATCCCTTTTTACTGCAAGACTAGGTCAAAACATAGTCAAAGAGGGAACTTCTATCGGGCGTCCAACTCTTGGATACCCCTCCCACTTATTTCTTTATGTAACCATTGATTCTTATTTACAAAATAAAGGGAAAAAGGGATGAATAACATAGAGAGGCGTGGGTAGAGTTGGTGCACAAGGGAGTAGTTTGGGTCAAAGAAGACTCTTCCAAGTAGGAAATAATTTCCAACATCTTTCTAGTTTTGACCAAGTCAAAAAAAATTTCCAAAAATATGAATTATGGGGTGTGGAAGGCCTTCTTGGGCATGGGAATACACATAGAAAAATTAGGAATTAATTAAGGTGGGCATGACGTCTTAGGTGCAAGAGAAAGAGAGAGAGTCCCAGTCCAACTAGGACTCCTCTTATTTGACTAGGTCAAAATTATTTTAAATCTAATTTAAATCTTATTTAAATTAGATTAAATACAACCCAATTAAGAGTAATCCTAGTCCAACTAAGAGTCTAATTAAATTAGATTAAATCAAGATTTAAATTAGATTAAATACAACCCAATTAAGAGTGATCCTAGTCCAACTAAGAGTCTAATTAAATTAGATTAAATAAAGATTTAAATCTGATTTAAATCCTAAGTCAATCAGGTGCACCCAAGTCCTAGTCAAACAAGAAATTATTCTTTCTTACGATTGGTTTATCCAATAAACCAATTAAACTTAACTTAATTAAGTCTAAATTAATTTTAATTAAATTTAATTCAATTAGACTTGATCTTAGCCTGATTGTTCAATCAAATTAAGTCAATTAGCAATCCAATTGCTAATCAATCCTCCTGCAACACTTGCATTAGGTCAAACATCAATCACATTGAATGTTTGACCTCGAAATGATTCTTAATCATTGATTAACCATCTGATCAGATTACAAGTTCTAATGTGTGTAACGTCATAAGTTCGAACCTAAGTCGGTAGCATAGGAATCAATTTCTGTACCAATCGAAGTTACCATCTAGTAATGATTTCCGACGTTCGGATAGGTCGAATGTATGCAAAGCAATATTCTTAGAACCTTGACCCATGGTTATCGTATAATTCATCCCTATGACCAATAATGCTCAAGACAACTTTTAGTACGCTATCAAATACTCATACAAGTCATCTCTATTGTATCTCAAAATTTTGCAAATCTCGTGACACCTCACGAGGATTACCCTGGCCTAGGTTTTGCTAAATTAAAACACAGCATGTCATTCTCTTTCTGAAGTTAATCAAGAGTGGTCAATCCCATCTTGACTCACACACTGACTTTATAAGTACTTGACTATAACTTAAAATCTTTCAAACTTATAATAGAAATACAAACAGTCCGGCACCAAAGTACAGTAAATTGCTTGCAAGTCACCGTGGTGATCTTAGATCAGAGGGATACTTATACCCATTGGCTTAGCTAGCTACTCTTGATAGTAGAGTGCTACATTAATCACGTTCAATGCAGATGTACTACATCTCACCTGGATGCCATACCAATATCTCCATACCACTTGGTTATGAGGACAACCAATGCATTGGCATACAGCGACCTACACTCGATAAGTTATTATTCTTATTAATAACTTATCATTTGATCGTGAATAATTTAAGAACCATCCGATAAATCCTCTTTTATCGATTGATTATGGTTCTAAGGACTTCATCATAATTTAGGAGTTCATTTAAGAAAGATAGAACTTTTATGATGAACCAGCCAAATAACTATTATTATTAGATAATTCATATACTAATTTCAATCATCTACTACTTAGATGATTGGCTTTAGGATACATTTTTCAACAACTCTCACTTGGACAAAAGCCAATCAGAACAATATCAAATATCCTATCTTCCACTTGAGTTTGTAGAACTCCTTAGTTTTGAGGCCTTAGCAAATGGGTCGGTCAAGTTCTTCTTTTCCATCGATCTTCCAAAAGTCGACGTCACCCAAATCTAATATCTAAGGTGATAGCGATGCAGAATATGCTGGTCCTTCAATTCTTTAGCCTGAGCTATGCTCTAGTGCTATGATAGGACTGGATCAGCTATGGAGGGTGCCACTCCCATCCTGCTAATGAACCTTAACAACTATACGGCTTACATGGCAGCATCATATGCCACGATGTCTCTATATCACTAACTGAATAGGCTAAAGTATCCTGCTTGAAACCTTTTCAGCAGATTGCTCCTATAATTAGGATATGAACCGACATTCTTTAGTTGTCATCTTATTTTGACTGAAATTAAAATATCCACATGTTTTAAGCCAGTACTTCCATATTTGAGTCACCGGACCTTAGTGTTTCTCAAATACTTAAGATTTATTTATACAATCTTCCAATGGCTCTTACTTAGATCGGACTGGTATATGCTCACTATCTCTAGTGAGTATATCATGTCTAGTTTCGTACATGGAGAAATAAGATGACAACTAAACCTTTATTCCTTATAATGCTGGGATGTCATTTCTGATTAAGAGAATTTCATCCACAGACAATGCAAGAAATAATACTATAGAATATTTTGCCCAATTACAAATGCAAGATTTGTTTTTGTTCATAAAAAAAGGCATACATTCAAAACATATGTTCTAATTCTGAGGTAATAGCCAAATGGGCTTTAAGATCTTTACCTTTCCATCTGCGCTACTCTGATCCTTTTGAGAATCCATTCACACCCAATGGATTTTATCCCTTCAGCTGAATCAACTAATGTCCATACACTATTGATTTTCATTGACTTCAGTTTGGATCATGTGGCTCCAAGCCACTTCTCAGAGTTAGATTACTGCATTGTGTACCTATAGGTGATCGGATCTTTATTGTTCTCATCGAGCTCAACAAGATCGCCATCCCGGACCTAGATACTGAAGTATCTGTCCGGCTAATGTGGTACTCTATCGAATCTCCTTAAATATGATAATTTAATGGGCTTCAAATTTGATCTGATCAAATTTGATTCTGTAGGTTTACTAGATTACGTTGATCTTTTTCTACCCATCAAATTTTTTCAAGTTTAACTTGATAGGCATCAGTTTCTTCTCTAAGAAACTCCTTTCCAAAAGAAATGCCCTACTGCTGATGAACATCTTATGTTCTTTAGCATAGTAGAATTAATAATCCTTAAATACTTATTGGACCAGGATTGAAGTTTATCTATGTGCAAATATATGACATGGCCGATCAACTCCAAACCCAAAAGTGAGAGTCTAGGTCTACGCTCGATCCATATCCGATATGGAATCTATGTGATAGATTTACTCAGAACCTTTTTTAGAGTAAATCTAGTAGCCACAAGAGCACAACCCTAAAAGAGACAGACAAGTGAACCCTATAGTGGATTTAACCATGTCTAACAAAGTTTAATTTTTTTTTTTAGATACACTATGTTCCAAAAAGAAATCCATTTGAGAGAGAATCCAATTCTCTCCTAGATATGTCAAAAACTCGCTGGATAAGTACTCGCCTCCTCGATCTGATCGAAGAGTTTTAATACCTTATCCAGTTCATTTTCCTATTTCATTATTAAATCGTTTGAATATTTCAAGTGATTCAGACCAGACGAACACATGCTTAGATAAATCATCTATAATGAAATACTAATATCTTCCTTTGGCACTTAAGTTCATAAGTCCACATACATCACTATGTATGAGACTTAGAACTTTATCGGCTCCTTCATCTTTTTTAGTAAAAGATGACTTTGTCATTTTTTCAAGAAGATAAGATTCACAGACTATCAATGATTCACAATCATTGATATCGAGGTTTTCCTCTCAAGCTAATCCATTTATCCTGTTCTTGTCAAGATGACTAAGCCTATAATGCCAAAGATAGATATCCATAACATAATCTAACTTGGATGTGTACATTACACTTAACAGTCTGTCTAAATATTAAATATTAATTTTTTATTATCCATATATTATTATAATATTATTCATAATAATATCATAATAATTTTTTTATTGGTAAATGATAACCATCTCTGACCAAAAAGTCATTAGAGATCACATTTGTCATAAATGATGGAAAATAGTGATAATCACTCAAAATGAAATCTATTGAAAATAAGCTTGATAAATCCTAAAGCTAGGATTGGAATAAGACTTCCATCCCCAACGTTCAGGTATTTCTCATTATTTTCAAATATCCCACTTACTTGTAGTCTTTGCAACAAATTGCATAAGACTATCGGCATCTAATACCCATGTAGTAGAATTATTTACAGAGAAATTTTAAGGTATTATCATATAATATCTTTAATGAGCAACTTTTGCTCTTTTCTCTTATTCAGCCTATTATGGTTAAGTAAAGCAAGGTAATTCTTCTTCCTATGACCCTGCTTCTAACATTAGAAGCACTATGCCTGATTTGGGTTAATCTTAGACTAATTATTTTAACTGATCTTAGAAGCCTCAGTACAAACCAATTCATACTGCTGAACCAAATTTAACTCTCGATACTAATTATTGAAGTTGGGTCCCATAAGTCATCACTATCTAACAGTGATAGGAGCAATTAGGGTTTAGCCTTAAATTGAGAAAAGAGAACATTGACCTTAGTATATGAATTATATTAAGCCTAAAGACTTGGACTTTAGTCTAAAGGTTCTTCCACTATTTTATTCAAATTGGTAGCTTCTACCTTCAATTCGGAGAATTACTTTAATTTTCTAGTAGGTACTAGAATCCACGTAGACTACATATAAGCCCAACTATGGTTGGTCAATCCATGTACATCTAAGGATAGGTTCATAACCAATTATTTTTCTAAATAACTTTTAGTAATTTAATTTTGCCCCAAAAACCTAATTAGTAGGCTAGGGCCTCCACTGTAAGGATCCGATTAGGTCCAACTATTAACATGAGCATACTTGATGCATCTAACTAACGAATGATTAAGTCTAACTATTGGTGCAGAATCTGGTTGATGCCGGATTGAGCTAGAGTTGAGAAAGAAGAGATCACCATCGATGACCTACAAAATAAAGTTTCATTTGGAATCGGTGGTGGTGGCTCTGACAGGATCCTCCGACGATCAAGTCAGCTCTTCTGGCCAACAAAAATGGAGTGCTCAGGAAAGAATTCAATAGAGTTTTGGAAAGAAGAAGAGAGCTTAGAGAAAACGTATCTGAAGAATTTCTTTTATAGATGGAGCCTGTAATAGATTGATAGTGATAGTCGTAACCATCTGGTAGTGGGCCGCTCGGGGCCACGTGAAGTTTGTTATGGAGAGTATGTCCATTATCGTGATGTGCCCATTCATTGAGATTTAATAGTCGAAGTTCGAAGAAAGCAGATGTTGGTTAGTGAAGAGCTTTGACATATATCCATTCTAGAGGAGTTCAAACTCTTAAAGAGAATATGACTAGAGGGGATCATTCAGGAGGAATGCTAGTTGAAATCTAGAAGTAATATGCTAGAGAAATTCGGATGAAGTTTGACTGATGGAGAAGTCTAGAAGGAGTCTGACTGATGGAGAAGTCCGACTGAAGGAGAAGTCTGGGAGGAGTTCAACTGAAGAAGAAGTTTGGATGGAGTCCGACTGAAGAAGAAGTCTGGAAGGAGTCCAACTGATAGAGGAGTTCGGAAGAAGTCCGATTGCTAGAGAAGTCTGGCTAAAGGAGAAGTCTGGAAGAAGTCCGACTGCTGGAGGAGTCCGGAAGGAGTTTGGCTGCTGGAGGAGTCTGAAAGAAGTTCGACTACTGGAGGGGTTCGAAAGAAGTTCGATTACTGGAGGAAGAATTTTTTATCAAAGCTTTTCTATGCTTACCAATTTTATTAGGTTAAGCATCAGACTGGACTTCGACAGGAGCGGGGTTTATCCCCAACAATAGTCCCCCTACTCCCGAGTTCAAAATTTGAAGGAAGGGAGGAAAAAAGACGACAATCGAAGTTCGATCTCGGGTTCCCATGCTTGTTGCTGAGGAGAATGCAACGAATATCGAAAGTCTTTAGGGCACACTCCGTAAAGAGGAGTTTGCCTTGATTGGACTAAAGGCCGCACTAGCCCTGGAGGAGGAGAGGAGGAAGGAAGCCAAAAATAGAGTCGCCAAACTAGAGACCCAAATAGCGAAGTCAATCTCGGAGGCAATGACCCGAGCCGTGGAAGAGTTCAAGACCTCTCCTGAGATGCAGAACCTGAATGTCGAGTTCGGCCAAGAAGCGTTTATCAAGGGTTTCGAGCTCTATGAAGGCAGGATAGCCCAGAGGTTCCCTGAGCTCGACCTCAGCTTTTTAAAGGACGAGGAAGATGATGTGGATGCGGGACCGTCTAATGCTGTAGTCGACCTTTCCTTTGACGAGCTTGCTTCTGACCCATCTGAACCTGCCGCAGAGGTACCCGAACCAATTTGGGAACCTGAGGTGGTTGAGAGCGATCCGACTCAACCCTCTGAGGTTGAGATCCTCGAGTAGTTGTATATTTTTCTTTCTTTTAGTGTAATCGACCTTGTAGGCCTACGCTTTGCTTGTAATGAACTCATTTTTATAATGGAATAATACATTTTTTGCTATTTTTGTTTCACATGAATTTGAGGCCTATTTGTAGCCTTACCTTCTTTACCTCATTTTTCTCTTTATCGTCTTCTTATGAAATACTCGTTGTGGATGTCGGGCTTGTTGTAGATGTCGAACTAGGATCTCTTCTGCAAATCAGGATAAGGTTCTGCCTTTTGCATTTGATGTAGTCAAGTTGTCGTGGAAAAATACGTGTAAGGATTCTCCATCGAGCTTCTTCCTTCTCCACATCTTTCGTCTATGAGGTTTCAACTTTTGCTCATGTTAGGATGAGGCTTTTCTTCTATTCTTATCATGACTTACGGGGGTGCGTTAGGGTCATCGGTAGGGTTTCTCCCTCCATCCTATCTTATATTGGTGAGGTTGTCGACTTTGCTCATGTTAGGATGAGGTTCTGTTCCTATTCCTAACATGGCTTATGGGGGTGTATTTGGTTCGTTGATAGGACCTTTTCCCCCATCCCATCTTAAATGGATGAGGTCTTCAACTTTGCTCACGTTAGGATGAGGTTCTCCTTCTGTTCCCAATAGGTTGTAGGGCCACATTAGGGCCGTTGTCGGGGCCTCTTCCCTCACCTCGTCTAAAATGAATGAGTCCTTCGACTTTGCTCATGTTAGGATGAGGTTCTCCTCATATTCCTAACGGACTGTAGGAGCATATTAGGGTCATTGTCAGGGCCTCTCCCCTCATCTCGTCTAAAATGAACGAGGCCTTCGACTTTGCTCATATTTGGATGAGGTTCTCTTCCTATTCCTAACGGGCTATAGGGGCACATTAGGGCCGTTATCAGGGCCTCTCCGCTCACCTCATCTAAAATGAACGAAGCTTTTCAACTTTGCTCATGTTAGGATGAGGTTCTCCTCCTATTCCTAATAGACTGTAGGAGCACATTAGGATCGTTGTCAGGGCCTCTCCCCTCACCTCATCTAAAAATGAATAAGGCCTTTGACTTTGCTCACATTAGGACGAGGTTTTCCTCCTATTCCTGATGGACTATAGGGGCACATTAGGGCCGTTGTCAGGGCCCCTCCCCTCATCTCGTCTAAAATGAATGATGCCTTCGACTTTGCTCATGTTAGGATGAGGTTCTCCTCCTATTCCTAAGAGACTGTAAGGGCACATTAGGACCATTGTCAGGACCTCTTTTCTCATCTCATCTAAAATGAATGAGGTCTTCAACTTTGCTCACGTTAGGATGAGATTCTCCCTCTTGTTCCTAATGGACTGTAGGGGCACATTAGGGCCATTGTTAGGGCCTCTCCCCTCATCTCATCTAAAATGAATGAGGCCTTCGACTTTGCTCATGTTAGGATGAGGTTCTCCTTCTATTCCTAATAGGCTGTAGGGGCACATTAGGGCCATTGTTAGGACCTCTCTCCTCATCTTGTCTAAAATGAATGAGGCCTTCGACTTTGCTCTCATGTTAGGATAAGGTTCTCCTCCTATTTCTAATGGGCTGTAGGGGCACATTAGGGCTGTTGTCAGGGCCTCTCCCCTCATCTCATCTAAAATGAATGAGACATTCGATTTTGCTCACGTTAGGATGAGGTTCTCCTCCTATTTCTAACAGACTGTAGGGGCACATTAGGACTGTTGTCAGGGCCTCTTTTCTCATCTCATCTAAAATGAACGAGGCCTTTGATTTTGCTCACGTTAGGATAAAGTTCTCCTCCTATTCCTAATAGACTGTAGGGGCACATTAGGATCATTGTCAGGGCCTCTCCCTTCATCTCATCTTAAATGATTGAGGCCTTCGACTTTGCTCACATTAGGATGAGGTTCTCCTCCCATTCCTAACAGGCTGTGTTTGTCGTAAGATTAAGTTCAGAGGGTAGTCCTCTTTTATTATCGGTATACAATAAAGATTAGGATGTTGAAGCTCGACATCATCTGGGATGGTACATTCAACTATGAAGTTGGCCAGTGCCTAAGCCTTGATTGCTGGCCGAGGTCAATAGTTGATGTCGAACTCTATTAATTCAATGGCCCATTTTGTAATTCTTTCAGAAGCATCCATTTGATGAAGAATCGCTCTGATTGGCTGGTCAGTGAGGAGCATCATAGCATGTTCCTAGAAGTAAGGTCGAAGTCTTCTTGCTGCAATCAGAAGAGCATAAGTCAATTTTTTCAACTTTGTATATCTGGTCTTGGCATCCCTTAGGATCCAGCTTATGTAGTAGACTAGTCATTGTACTTTCATCTCTTCTTTGACCAGGACTGTCGCTTGCATCGAAGGGGAGACCACGAGGTAGAGAAATAGCTCCTCTCTGGATTCAGGTTTGGCTAGTAGGGGGATGAGTCGAGATAGTTTTTGAGCTCGTCGAACACCTTTTGGCATTCCTGAGTTCAGTGAAAATCTTTTAATTTCCTAAGGATTTGGAAGAAGGATATACAATGTTTGACTGATCTCGAGACAAAATGATTTAAAGATGCCATTTTTTCGATCAGGCACTGACCTTTTTTGATGGACTTTGGAGCTGTCATCTCCTGGATGGCTCGAATTTTCTCTAGATTGGCCTCAATCCCTCATGTCGAGATCATAAATCCAAAAAAAAATTTTGAGACTACCCCAAAGACATACTTGATTGGGTTCAGCTTCATCTTGTATTTTCTGAGCGCATCAAAAGCCTCTTCAAGGTCGGCAACATGATTGATAGACATTCGGCTTTTGACCAGCATGTCGTCGACGTAAACCTCCATATTGCGACCGATCTACTCCTTGAAGATTTTATTGACCAAGCGTTGATAAGTCGCACCTGCATTCTTAAGCCTGAAAGGCATGATCCTGTAATAGTAAAGGTCATGGTTAGTAATAAAAATAGTCTTCTCCTCATCCTCTGGTTCCATTCAAATTTGGTTGTAGCCAGAGAAGGCATCCATGAAGGTGAGGAGCTCGTAGCCTGAAGTCGTGTCCACCAGTTGGTCGACTCTAGGAAAAGGGTAGCTATCTTTCAGGCAGACCTTGTTCAACTTCTTAAAGTCGATGCACATCCTCCACTTGCCATTGGCCTTCTTGACTAGGACCATGTTAGAGACTCAAGTCGGATAGCTGACTTTTTGAATAAATCCGACATTGAGAAGCTTGTTGACTTCTTCTGCTATTGCCTTTTGCCTTTTTGGTGCATGGCCTTGAACTCTTTCTTTCACTGGTCGATGCTTGGGATCAATGGCCAATCAATGTTCCATAACCTCGACGTCAATCCTAGGCATATTCGCCAGAACCTAGGGAAAGACGTCGGTATTTTTCCATAAAAAGGTGGTGAGCTGCTTCCAAACTTCATCTTTCAGTTGTTAGATATATGTGCCCTAGAAACCAGAATTGGCTGACACTTGTAATACACTTCTAGGGGCAAAATTATAATTTTGACTATAATTAATGAAATGGGTTATTTTCTATCACACATGTGTATTTAGTGTCTGTGATACATCCTTTGAGTTAATGGTAATGATAATTCATATTTTCAAGAGTTGAAAATTTAAGACATGAATAATCATTATTAACTCATAAACAGCTCCCGACCATAGGATCATCACGAGGATGGTGATTGATCCGGAAGGTTGGTGTACGATCGCTTCTCTTTAGTAGATGAGTCTTGAGTCTACGGTGTGGAGACACCGGAGCGAAAGTACAGGTACTCGTTAGAGAACGAGGGCACTGAGCGTGACCACCTCGAGTAGTCATTAGGAAGTCTACCTTCTCGTCAATGACTGACTCGATGCTGCAGTAGTGTGTCTGGTTCTTTGACCTGAGATGCATCGGCAGTTCACCTTGAGGGTGTTATAGTTTGACTACACCATTACTCGGTCTCCTAGCCATATGAAACCCTGAGGTGTATGTTGGCTATAGCATGTTCATTGTAGGAACTGGATTGCATCAAGATGGGATCTATCTACCTCGGTGGTAGAGGAGTAGCCCTATGATGATCATGAGAATCAAGTCCAGAAGCCCATGGCCATGGCAGAGTGAAATAATAGAAAGAGTTTCTATTTAGATTTTCACATTGGACTCGAATCGAATGATTACATCATATGACAGAGACTAGGGTTTGACGAGTTCACCTTAACCCTAATCTGATCGGGGCTCAAGATAGAAGAACTGAATCACACAGGTAGCTGCACCAAGAGGTTCGCATTCAGCTCTGATGGGTTGCCACCATATACTGCTAGGTGTCACTGATGGATTTTGGGAGCAATTAGAATGATTTAGATGATCGATCATTCTAGCTGTTCGAATCAGAAGAGTTCTGATCCATCGAAAGGAGTTTCGATGATGTCTATGATAGAGATCATGACATATCCCATTACCATACAGAACTGAACCTAACTGGGTCACACAAACAAGGGTTTGAATCTGGTGATCATCAATTGAACTGATCTAGTTCAATTGATCTGAATGAGATTCAATTAGGTTCAAGGAAATCGTGCTAGCACTCGATTGAACCTAACGTTCTTCTTTTACTATCACAAATAAGTTGTCCTGACTGAGCCAAAGGAGTTTGTGCTCAATCAGAGGCCTTCATATGGTCTGACTGGAGGTTGTCCAAGTCAGAATAGGTTGTCTTATTTGTAAGACATTACCTACCATTTTTGGTCACCTGCCATTTCTTGTTCTTTGACTTTGGTCAAAAGTCTACCTTTGACTGGTCAAACGTTGACCATTGACCCTTTGACTTTTGACCACATGTCATGCACCTATTGGAGAGCTGGTGGGGGCCTTGTCCCCCTGCCAGAACCTGGCAAGGAGAAGGGCGCACGCCAAGGGTGGCGTGAGCCCAAGTAGGAGGCGCCTAGGAGTCCTTGTTGGACAAGGACTCCACCTCCCTTTTGGATTCCAATCAGAGTTCTACTAAGAATCCAGTTTGACTGGTCTTAGGCGCCCTCTAAGGAGGAATCCAGGGGTCTCTATTCCAACCAATCAGATTTAGATCTGATTTCACAAAGGGTTGTGATTGGTTGAGAGGAAGAGGAGTTGGATCACAAGAGGTCTATAAATAAGACCCTGCGCCCAACCCTAATTCCAAGTAAGAGTGAATGCTATTAGACACGCCCCAAGGCTGCCTCTCCCCTCCTTCTCCATGCCATAGTCTCTTCTCCCCTTGCTCTCCACGTCCAAAAGGTGTTTTGGATTTTGGTTGGTGCGATTCAGATCAAGGAAAGGCGATCAAAAGCAAGAAGGCTGCGCTGCTGCAAAAGGACGACTGCAGATCTTCAAAAGAGTTTTGAAGATCCTCCAGATCAGATCCAGATCTGATTTTTGGAAGATGTGATAGAGAAGAAGAGGATCTCCAGATCCAACCCGAGTGGATACCGGTAGAGGCCAGGCGCTTGCGTGGCTAAGATCCAGAACCTTCCGCTGCAATCAGGATCATCTACAGGATAATAGGATTACCCAAATCAGGTAAATTAAATTTGATTTAATTTATCTTATTTTATTTTATTTATTAAAATAATAAGAATCAGATCTGAAATATATCAAGATCTGATTGAGATCAAGAGAAAATTTTTGAAATATATCTCTTGATCTAATCAGATCTGGACGAACCTGGACCGGGAAATCAGGATTTCCCTTCAACTGGTATCAGAGCCATGGTTCTAAATTGTTTAGATCTGATTTTAATTTTATTTTAATTAGAAAATAAAGTGATTTCAGATGTCACATGAGATGTGATCAGATCTGAAATCAGAAAAATTAAAATTAAATGATTTGGATCTAAGAACATGAAGATATGCATGACTAGTTCTAGAATAGAATAGTTCTATAGAATAGTTTTGCATGTCTTTGATTTAATATGATTAAATCATATTTTAGATCTTCTTATTTACTATTTTCTGATATTATAAGTGTTATAATAACATCTGATAAACAGCAAATAAAAATTATTTAATTTTAAATATCATATGAGATATGATAGATGCATGACTAGACTAGTTGTAGAATAGTTCTACATAATTGTCTAGATTAGAATTTATTTTGATTAGATCAATTTAAATCTAATTTTTTAGATTATTATGAGATAATTTAGATCTGAAAATATGCATGATTTGATACATGAGATGTATGCAAAATATGCCTTGATTAGATCTAAATTTGTATATGAGATATATGATATAGATCTATAACTGTTTTGTAGATTTACATGTTCCTGATTAAGGCGTTCCTCTTGGCCGTCCGGTCATAAGAACGAAGAAGGGTTTAAAGGCCCTCTCTTCCCATTCGATGGGGTGTTCTTATGACGTGTAGGGGTGCTGCGTGTTCGTCCTTAATCAGAAACCCAAAACTTACTTTCTGCAAAACCCTAGATCCTGAAACCCTAGGATTTATTGTGCATATTTTGTTTATGAACCCAACTTAATTAAGAATTAAGTTTATGAATATTAATTAGGTCTAAAATTGAGAATTTCAGATCTAAGACATATTCATAATACTGGGTTCGGGCTTGGGTAGCTCAATTAGGTCTAAGCGGTTGATCAAACCGAATCAAGAGTTGGTTAGATGGGATCAACAATGCTTAAATTGACCAGCCTAATAGGATTAAGTCTGGGTCAAGATCGAGTCACGATCAAGCAAGACCTAATTAGGCTCAGAGGTTAGAGTCTGGATTGTAGGCTAACCCAATTGGTTCTGACTCAACAATTTGGTGTCTAAGGTAAGTTTGGCACAGACGACCGACTGGTTTTTAATTGGAAGCTACTCGACCTGAATGCGTTCTTGTGCGAGTTAACGGCATATTCCTTCCACCGGTCTCACTTACCTGGCCATATCTGTTGACACAGTTCTGATCTGAGGTGGTCAATAATCCGAGCTGACCCATGCCACTAGGTTAGTCATAATTGTTATGACTAAGCCAAGTCTAGTTTAATGAGACCTGAATCAATTCTTCCTAAGAAAAGATTAAGTCCGAGGTCTTCCACCATTGTAGACGTGCGGGCCCTTCCCGGGGTTGATTGTTCTCGGCTGGATACAGTGGCTCAGTTGCACCGGGAAGACGCAACCATGTCTATTAGGCATTGGATGCTATGGGCTGGAGGATGAGTTGGGCTCAATATTTTGGATACGGTGAGAGACCCAATTAGGAACCCAGTCTATGCAAATGGTGGGTCTGACTTAACTAAGGAGTGGATCAATATTCTGGATACGGTGAGATTCATGAATTAGAGATCAAGTTTGGGTGCACCATGATTAGAGAATCATTGAACAAGAGTTGTTCACTCATTGGCTAACCCATCACCAATAACTGTTAGGTGAGGTGATGAGTCAGTTGGTGAGACCGCACCACCCACTAGAAATCATCAATCATGGAGATTTTCGCATCTCTACAGAAGGGAGTGTAGGGATCCGAGAAAATAGTGGGAGCTAATTTGTTTAAAAATAAAATCCCTAAACAAATTGGTCAAGTCAAAATTACAGTATCTAACTAGAATCTTTGACTCTCTACAGGAAAATGTCTGCGTCTAACCCACTGGCACGTATCCTAGACACACATAGACTGACTGGACCCAATTATAAAGATTGGCTCAGGAACTACAAAATTGTTTTGGGTTCAGAGAAGTTAACACATGTTTTGGACCAGGACCCTCCCACCTTACCAGCTCGTCCATCTGTTGAACAGAGAGCGTCTCTGGAAAAATGGAT
>QRFJ01005981.1:0-27135 GCA_006176705.1 Cocos nucifera | reverse complement strand
CATGAAAGCTCAAGAAAAAAAAAAAAAAAACAACAGTAACTAGCATATTCATAAGTTCGACCAAGGAATTTTGAAGTTTATGCATATGGTAGTTCATGATGAACTACCCATACGCATCAATCAAGGATTGCAGAATTATATCATTTTGCAGATCCAAGTCCAACCATACTCTGAGCTTCTTAAGCTCTTCCAAGTTCTTAATCATTATCAGACAATGATCTTGGACCGACTGCCCATCACGCATCTTAGTCTTAAATAGTCGTTTAGTGACTTGATACTTGGCTGCGTGACTCTATTCACCAAAATCTTCTGTAGGTGAGCCAACATTTGACAAGCAGTCCTAATATATTCATGTTGGCACTGAAGTTTATCAGACATCGAGCCCAACATGTAGTATCTGGCCTTATTATCATCGTCTGTCCACTTATCCAAAGACGCTCTCTGCTCAGTAGATGGACGAGCTGGTAAGGTGGGAGGGTCCAGATCTAGTATATGAGTTAACTTCTCAGAACCTAAAATAATTTTGAAGTTTTGGAGCCAATTCTTGTAATTTGATCTGGTTAGTCTATGGGTGTCCAGGATTCGTGCTAATGGATTGGATGCAGCCATTTTTCTATAGAGAGTTAAAGTTTCTAGTTAGATATTATAATTAAGACTTAATCAATTTATTTAGAGATTTTATTTTTAAATAAATTAGCTCCCACTATTTTCTCGGATCTCTACACTCCCTCTGTAGGGATGCAAAAATCTCTACGATTACTGATTCTAGTGGGTGGTGTGGTCCCACCAACTGACTCATCACCTCACCTAATTGTTATTGATGATGGGTTAGCCAATGAGTGAATAACTTGTTAGATATATGTGCCCTAGAAGCCAGAATTGGCTGACACTTGTAATACACTTCTAAGGGCAAAATTATAATTTTGACTAATATCAATAAAATGGGTTATTTTCTATCACATATGTGTATTTAGTGTCTGTGATACATCCTTTGAGTTAATGGTAATGATAATTCATATTTTCAAGAGTTGAAAATTTAAGATATGAATAATCATTGTTAACTCATAAAATGCTCCAGACCATAGGATCATCATGAGGATGGTGATTGATCCGGAAGGTTGGTGTACAATCGCTTCTCTTTAGTAGATGAGTCTTAAGTCTATGGTGTGGAGACACCGAAGCAAGAGTACAGGTACTCATTAGAGAACGAGGGCACTGAGCGTGACCATCTCGAGTAGTCATTAGGGAGTCTACCTTCTCGTCAATGACTAACTCGAGCTGCAGTAGTGTGTCTGTTCTTTGATCTAAGGTGCATCGATAGTTCACCTTGAGGTGTTATAGTTTGACTACACCATTACTCGATCTCCTTAGCCATATGGAACCTGAGGTGTATGTTGGCATAAGCATGTTCATTGTAGAGACTTCGGATGGCATCAAGATGGAATCTATCTACCTCGGTGGTAGAGGAGCAGCCCTAGGATAATCATGAGAATCAAGTCCAGAAGTCCATGGCCATGGTAGAGTAAAATAATAGAAAGAGTTTCTATTTAGATTTTCACATCGGACTTGAATCGAATGATTACATCATATGACAAAGACTAGGGTTTGACGAGTTTACCTTAACCCTAATCTGATCGGGGCTCAAGATAGAAGGACTTAATCACATAGGTAGCTACACCAAGAGGTTCGTATTCAACTCTGATGGGTTGCCACCATATACTGATAGGTGTCACTGGTGGATTTTGGGAGTAATTAGAATGATTTAGATGATCGATCATTCTAACTGTTCGAATCAGAAGAGTTCTGATCCATCGAAAGAAGTTTCGATGATGTCAATGATAGAGATCATGACATATCCCATTACCATACAGAACTGAACCTAACTAGGTCACACAAACAAGGGTTTGAATCTGATGATCATAAATTGAACTGGTCTAGTTCAATTGATCTAAATGAGATTCAATTAGGTTCAAGGAAATCGTGCTAGCACTCGATTGAGCCTAACGTTCTTCTTTTGCTATCATAAATAAATTATCCTGTCTGAGCCAAAGGAGTTTGTGCTCAATCAGAGGCCTTCATATGATCTGACTGGAGGTTGTCCAAGTTAGAAAAGGTTGTCTTATTTTATAAGACATTACCTGCCATTTTAGGTCACCTACCATTTCTTGTTCTTTAACTTTGGTCAAAAGTCTACCTTTGACTGGTCAAATGTTGACCATTAACACTTTGACTTTTGACCACATGTCACGCACCTATTGGAGAGCTGGTGGGGGCCTGTTCCCCTATCAGAACCTGGCAAGGAGGAGGGCGCATGCCACCCTAGGCGTGCGCCCAAGCTGGAGGCGCCTAGGAGTCCTTGTTGGACAAGGACTCCATCTTCTTTTTGGATTCCAATTAGAGTTCTCCTAAGAACCAACTTTGACTGGTCTTAGGCACCCTCTAAGGAGGAATCCAAGGGACTCTATTCCCACCAATCAAATTTAGATCTGATTTCACAAAGAGTTGTGATTGGTTGGGAAGAAGAGAAGTTGGATCACAGACAGTCTATAAATAAGACCCTGCGCCCAACCCAAATAATGATTGGAAGTGATTGAAAGGAATCATAATTCCCATGCCCCAAGGCTGCCTCTCCCCTCTTCCTCCATGCCAAAACCACTTCTCCCTCTCCTCTCCACGTCCAAAAGGATTTTGGATTTTTGGTTTGGTGCAATCCAGATTCAAAGAAAGGCGACTGAAAGCTAGAAGCTGCGCTGCTGCAAAGGACGACTGCTGATCTTCAAAAGGAGTTTTGAAGATCCTCCAGATCAGATCCAGATCTAATTTTTGGAGACGTGATAGAGAAGAAGAGAATCTCTAGATCAAACCCGAGTGGATACCGGTAGAGGCCAGACACTTGCATGGCTAGATCCAGAACCTTCCACTGCATACAGGATCATCAATGGGTAATAGGATTACCCATATCAAGATAATTTAAATTTGATTTAATTTATCCTTATTTTATTTTATTTATTAAAATAATAAGAATCAAATCTAAAACATATATCAAGATCTGATGTAGATCAAAGACAAAAATTTTTGAAATATATCTCTTGATCTGATCAGATCTGAACGAACCTAGACCGAGAAATCAGGATTTTTCTTCAACTGGTATCAGAGCAAGGTTCTAAAAGTGTTTAGATCTAATTTTAAATTTATTTTAATCAAAAAATAAATAATTTTAGATGTCACATGAGATGTGATCAGATCTAAAATTAGAAAAAATTAAAATTAAATAATTTGAATCTAAGATTAGGAAATATGCATGACTAGTTCTAAAATAGAATAGTTCTATAGAATAGTCTTGCATGTTTTTGATTTAATCTAATTAAATCATATTTTAGATCTATTTATTTACTATTTTTTGATATTATAATGGTTATAATGACATCTGAAAAATAATAAATAAAATTATTTAATTTTAAACATCATATGAGATATGATAGATGCATGTCTAGACTAGTTGTAGAATAGTTCTACATAATTATCTAGATTAGAATTTATTTTGATTAGATCAATTTAAATCTAAATTTTTAGATTATTATGAGATAATTTAGATCTGAAAACATGCATGATTCGATATATGAGATGTATGCAAAATATGCCATGTTTAGATCTGATTTGTATATGAGATATATGATATAGATCTAAAACTATTTTATGGTATTGCATGTTCCTGATTAAGGCGTTCCTCTTGACCGTCCGGTCATAAGAACGAAGAAGGATTTAAAGGCCCTCTCTTTTCATTCGATGGGGTGTTCTTATGATGTGTAGGGGTGCTGCGTGTTCGTCCTTAATCAAAAATCCAAAACTTACTTTCTGCAAATTCCTAGATCCTGAAACCCTAGGATTTATTGTGCATATTTTGTTTATAAACCCTGCTTAATTAAAAATTAAGATTATGGAATATCAATTAGGTCTAAAATTGAGAATTTCATATCTAAGACATATTCATAATACTAGGTTCGGACTTGGGTAGCTCAATTAGGTCTAAGCGGTTGATCAAACCGAATCAAGAGTTGGTTAGATGGGATCACAATGCTTAAATTGACCAGCCTAATAGGATTAAGTCTGGGTCAAGATCGAGTCACGATCAAGCAAGACCTATTTAGCTCAGAGGTTAGAGTCTGGATTGTAGGCTAACCCAATTGGTTCTGGCTCAACAATTTGGTTGTCTAAGGTAAGTTTGCACATACTACGACTGATTTTTAATTGGAAGCTACTCGACCTGAATGCATTCTTGTACGAGTTAATGGCATATTCCTTCCACCAGTCTCACTTACCTGGCCATATTCTATTAACACAGTTCTGATCTGAGGTGGTCAATAATGAGCTAACCCATCCACTAGGTTAGTCATAATTGTTTATGACTATGACAAGTCTAGTTTAATGAGACCTGATCAATTCTTCCTAAGAAAAGATTAAGTCTGAGGTCTTCCACCATTTAGATGTGCGGGCCTTCCCGAGTTGATTGTCTTCCAGCTGGATATAGTGGCTCAGTTGCACCAGAAAGACGCAACCATGTCTATTAGGCATTGGATGCTATGGGCTGGAGGATGAGTTGGGCTCATATTTTGGATACGGTGAGAGACTCAATTAGGAACCCGTCTATGCAAATAGTGGGTCTCAACTTAACTAAGGAGTGGATCAATATTTCGGATACGATGAGATTCATGAATTAGAGACCAGTTTGGGTGCACCATGATTAAGAATCATTGAAACAAGAGTTGTTCACTCATTGGCTAACCCATCACCAATAACTGTTTAGGTGAGGTGATGAGTCAGTTGGTGAGACCGCACCACCCACTAGAAATCATTAAATCGGGAGATTTTTTGCATTCTACAGAGGAAGTGTAAGGGATTCGAGAAAAAGTGAGAGCTATTTAATTTATTTAAAATAAAAATTCCTAAACAATTGCGTCAATCCATTATTACAGTATCTAACTAGAATCTTGGACTTCTCTACAGGAAAATATCTGTGTCCAATCCCATTTTGGCCGCTTATCCTAGACCACAATAGACTGTTGACTGGAACCCAATTTATAAAAAGATTGGCTCAGAAACTACAAAATAGTTTTGGATTCCGAGAGTTAACCCATGCTACTGGACCAGGACCCTCCCACTTTACCATTCTAAAGATTCTAAAGGCTCAATACTTGCTATGGAACAGACTTCTTCCAGAAGATAGTCTTTTGAAAAGAAGAAGAAGTCTACGAAAAAATAGAAGGTGGAAGGAGGAAAGAAGAGAAAGGCAGAGCTGAAGAAGAAGGCCGCCGATAAAGAAAAGTATTTTCATTGCAACAATGACGGTCACTGAAAGCGGAACTGCCCTACTTGCCTGGCCACCATAAAGAAGAAGGAGGTAGGTCCTTCTAAAAGTATGCTCATTATTGAGTCTAACCTTATGATTTCTTCTGCATCCAGTTGGGTGCTTGACTCTAGTTTTAGTGCTCACTTGTGCACTTCTATGCAGGATCTTGAGGATAGTAGGAGGCTGAGGGATGGTGAGATGATCCTGCACGTCGAATATAGAGCAAGAGTTACTGTCGTGGCTATGGGAACATATCCTCTTTGACTACCATCTGATTTAGACTTAGTGTTAAAAGACTGTTATTATATACCTATAGCAAGTAGGAATTTGATTTCTATTTCTTGCCTTGCACTAGAAGGCTATGTAATTAGTTTTCTTAAGGACCATTGTAATATTATTTATGAAAGAAATAAAATTGCAAGTGGTTTCCTTATTAACGATCTTTATCAGTTACATATTGATGTATCTATTTTTAATATCGAGCAAAATATGAATACCATAAAATGACCTAGGGATAGTCCAAATGATAGATATCTATGGCACCTAAGACTAGGTCATATAGCAGAAGATAGGGTTAACAAATTGGAGAAAATTGGGCTATTGAGTCCATTGACTTTCGAGTCATATCCAATTTGTGAATCCTATCTTCATGGCAAAATGACTAAGCTCCCTTTTGTAGGACATGGGGAAAGGGCCACGGATCTTCTTGCCCTAGTACATATTGATGTGTGCGGTCCATTTGATGTGTCGACTAGAGGCAACTTTGTCTACTTCATAATGTTTACAAATGATTTATCTAGGTATGGGTATGTGTATCTTATGAGACACAAGTCTGAAGCTTTTGAAAAGTTCAAAGAATTCAGACATGAAGTAGAAAAGCAAATTGGAAAATCCATTAAGGTTTTTCGATCAGATCAAGAAGATGAATACCTTAGTCAGAAATTTTTGGACTATCTCAAGAAAAATGGCATAGTCTCTCAATGTACTCCACCGAAATACCTCAACTCAATGGGGTTTCAAAATGAAGGAACCAGACCCTATTAGATATGGTCTGATTCATGATGAGCTTCACAGACCTTTCTGATTTTCTTTGGGGATATTGTTTGTTAACTGCAATATGCTTACTAAATAGGGTTTCCTCTAAAACTGTTCCTACCATACCGTATGAGATATGACATGGTAAGAAACCAAGTCTGAGTCATCTCAGAATTTGGGGTTGTCTAGCTCATGTCAAAAAATAACAAGCGGACAAGTTAGACTTTAGATCCTTTAAAGCTTGATTTATAGGATATCCTAAAGAGTCATTAGGATATCATTTCTACATTCCAGATGATCAAAATGTAATTATGAGTCGACATGCCATCTTTCTTGAAAAATAGTTTATTCAAGATAGCGGCATTGAAAAGCAGATCAAGCTCGAGGAGAAAGTCTTACAACAGTAATGAGCTAAGGACCAAATGGAACCAAATCAGGTTAAGCCAATCCATCACTACCTCCTCCACCTCGTAGATCAAAAAGAATTTTTCATCCCCCTAAGAGGTACTTAGGTACTATTTCAGAGAAAGTAGAGGAAATGTTCCTTATAGATAATGGGGTTCATGGTGATGATCCCAAAACCTATAACAAGGCGATATTGGATATCAACTCCGAGAAATGGTTAGAGGCAATGAAGTCAGAAATTGACTCGATGCACTCAAACCAAGTCTGAACCTTGGTAGATCCATTAGAAGGTATAGTACCTGTTGGATGTAAATGGATCTACAAGAGAAAGATTGGTGTAGATGGAAATGTGGAGAAATTCAAGGATAGATTAGTGGCAAAAGGTTATAGTCAACGCGAGGGTGTTGACTATCAAGATACCTTTTTGCGAGTAGCTATGCTAAAATCCATCCATACATTGCTTGCTATTGTAGCCTATTTCGATTATGAAATATGGCAAATGGATGTGAAAATGGCATTCTTAAATGGATATCTTGAGAAAGATATCTATATGGAATAGCTGCTAGATTTCACATCCGGTGATGAAGATCACAAGGTATGCAAGCTGCAAAGGTCCATATATGGACTTAAGCAAGCATCTCAGAGCTGAAACACCCATTTTAATGATGTGATCAAATTATTTGGTTTCATCAAAAATGAGGAGGAGCCATGTGTCTTCAAAAAGATCAGTGGGAGTGCTATTATCTCCCTCATATTATACGTGGATGACATCCTCTTTATTGAGAATGATATTCCCATGTTGACCACAGTTAAAATATGGTTATCTAAAGAATTCTTCATGAAAGACCTAGGAGAAGCATCATTTATTCTAGAAATTAAGGTCTATAGAGATAGACCGAATAGGATGCTAGGACTTTCGCAGAAAATGTACATAGAGGAAGTGCTAAAGAGGTTTAGCATGGAAAACTTTAAGAGGGATTTAGTACCCTTCAGACATGGTATTCATCTTTCCAAAAAGATGTGCCCTAGCACACCTGAGAAAATAGAATGCATGAGCAAGATCCCTTATGCCTCAGCAATAGGGAGCCTCATGTATGCCATGTTATGTACACGACCTGATATAGCCTATGCTATAAGTGTCATGAGCAGATATCAGTCGAATCCAAGTGAAGAACACTGGACTTCTATGAAATGTATCTGTAAGTACTTGAGAAGAACCAAGGATATGTTGTTGGCCTTTAGTAATGGAGAACTCTAAGTCTAGGGATATACAGACCTGGACTTTATATTTGATGTAGATGATCGAAAGTCGACATATGGGAGTCTGTTTGTGTGCAATGGTGGAGCTATCAGTTGGAAAAGTTCCAAACAGACAGTAATAGCAGATTCCACCATGGAAGCAGAATACATCGCTGCATCAGAAGCTACAAAGGAGACATTCTGGTATAAGAAGTTTGCCGCAGAGATCGAAGTGATGCCATCAGATGCCATTCCTCTATACTGCGATAATAATGGCACCATAGCCCTCGCTAAGGAGCCGAGGTCTCACCAGAAATTCAAGCACATCGAGCAGCGATACCACCTCATCCATGTTTATCTTGAGAAGGGTTACGTCGAGGTCAAGAGAGTTGACTCCATAAATAATGCAGTGGACCTGCTTACAAAGCCATTGGGCTAGCAGAAGATCGAAGCCCATCTTAAGAAGATGGGACTTAGATTTGTAGCCAATTGACTTTAGGTCAAGTGAAAGTTTGTTAGATATGTGTGCCCTAGAAGCCAGAATTGGCTGACACTTGTAATACACTTCTAGGAGCAAAATTATAATTTTGACTATAAATAATAAAATAGATTATTTTCTATCACATTTGTGTATTTAGTGTTTATGATACATCCCTTGAGTTAATGGTAATGATAATTCTTATTTTTAAGAGTTAAAAATTTAAGACAAGAATTTTCATTTATTAACTCATAAAAGGCTCTTGACCATAGGATCATCATGAGGATGATGATTGATCCAGAAGCTTAGTGTACAATCACTTCTTCATAGTAGATGAGTCTTGAGTCTACGGTGTAGAGACAATGGAGCAAGAGTATAGGTACTCGTTAGAGAACGAGGGCACTGAGCGTGACCACCTTGAGTAGTCATAAGAAAGTCTACCTTCTCATTGATGATTGATTCGAAGCTATAGTGGTGTGTCTGATAATTTGACCTAGGGTGCATCGCCAGTTCACCTTGAGGGTGTTATAGTTTGACTACACATAACTCGATCTTCTAGCCATTCAGAACCTTGAGGTGCATGTTGGCTATAGCATGTTCATTGTAGGAATTGGATTGCACCGAGAGGGAATCTATCTACCTCGGTGGATGAGGAGCAGCCCTATGATGATCATGAGAATTAAGTCCATAAGCCCATGGCCATGGCAGAGAGTGAAATAATAGAAAGAGTTTCTATTAAGGTTTTCACATCGGACTTGAATCGAATGATTAAATCATATGATAGAAATTAGGGTTTGACAAGTTCACCTTAACCCTAATCTGATCCGGGCTCAAGATAGAAGAACTTAATCACACAAAGTAGCTGCACCAAGAGGTTCATTTTTAGTTTTGATGGATTGCCACCATATACTGCTAGGTGTCACTGGTGGATTTTAGGAGTAATTAGAATAATTTAGATGATCGATCATTCTAGTTGTCTAAATCAGAAGAGTTCTGATCCATTGAAAGGAGTTTCGATAATGTCGATGATGAAGATCATGACATATCCCATTATCATATAGAACTGAACCTAATTGGATCACACAAATAGGGGTTTGGATCTGGATATCATCAATTGGACTAACCCAGTTTAATTGATTTGAATTAGATTCAATTAGGTTCAAGAAAATCATGCTAGCACACGATTGAGCCTAACGTTCTCCTTCTATTATCATTTAAAGTTGTCTCGATTGAGCCAAATGTATTTATGCTCATGTAGGTATCTTTACCTGATCTGACTGGAGCTTGTCCAAGTCAGAAAAGAATTGTCTTAATTTATGAGATAAATTTGAGACAATACCTACCATTTTTTGTCACCTACTAATTCTTGTCCTTTGACTTTGGTCAAACGTTGATCTTTGACCCTTGGACATCTGTCCATGTGTCATGCACCCATAGGAGAGACTTATTGACCAAGTCCACCTACCATTTGGTAGGTAGATAGAGGGTGCACCCCTAGGATGGCGTGCGCCTCATGTGGATAAACACTGGAGTCTCATATGGATGGGACTCCAGGTTGCTTCTTGGATTCAACTTAGATGACCCCTAGCCATAGACTTTGACCAGTCTTAGGCGCCATCTAAAAATGAATCTATAGGGCTCTCATCTGATTGGATCAGGTGATGTCATCCTACCAAAAAGATTTAGATCTGACTGCACAAAGCAACGCGATAGGTCAGGATGATGCAGCACTACATGGCACAGTAAGGTCTATAAATAAACCCTATCTACGCCCAATTTTTTGTAAGTTCTTCTTAGCCCATGCTCCAAGGCTGCCCCTCTCCCTCCTTCATGCCATCTTCTGATCCTCTCTCTCCTCTCCACACCCAATGAAGTTGGACTTTAGTTTGGTGCGATCTATGCAAGAAAAGGCTGACGAGAAAGTAAGAAGGCAGCACTGCTGCAGAGATGACTGCTGATCTTTAGGAGGAGTTTTGAAGATCCTCCAAATCAAATCTAGATCTAATTTTTGAAGATGTGATAAAGAAGGAGAAGATCTCCAGATCTAGTCTAAGTGAATATCGGTAGAGGCTAGGCACTTGCATGGCTAGATCCAGAACCTCAGGCAATCAGAAGGATCATCAAAGAATAATCGAATTACCCAAATCAAGATAACATTAATTTAGATTTAATTTAATTTAATTTTTTTATTTATCAGATAATAAAATTAAATCTGAAAAGTGTCAGATCTGATTTGGATCTAAGAGAAAGTTTTTGAAATATGCCTCTCAATCCAATCAGATTTGACCGAACCTGATCCAAAAAATCTGATTTTCTCCTTCAGGCATTGTCGAGGGATTTGCTAAGGCTTGGGGCACCAAGGTGGAGATTATGAGGATTTGTGGTGCTCCCAAGCCTTGGGAGGCCATGGGTGGAGCCAAGGCATTAGCTCCGGGGATTCCAGGGGCATGGTTGGTGCTTCAAAAATCTGGGACATAAGGTCAAGCAAGGAACCAAAGTCAGAGAATCAAGACTATAGAAAGAAGATTTTCTACAGATTAGCTAGCTCAGTCCAAAACTGGGTCGACTGAGTCTTAGAGCATAGGCAAAATAGAGAGCTGAGCGCTCGGGGCTGCTGGCACGACATAGAACTGGGCCAGCTCAGTTTCAGACTGAGCCAACCTAGTGTAACTTAGTCGGCTCAGTGCTGAGACTTAGCCAACTTAGTGTGCGGGCAGAGTTATGTGAGGGTCTATTTTGGGCTAAGGTCTGGGTTGATCCTAGGGTCTTAAGGTCTGGTTCAAGAGGTCTTAAGGGAGCTAACTTATGTATGGATCGGATCTAGATCCAGAGGATGAAAGCATGAGAGACATGGGTGTACATAGGCTCGGTGAGTGCTTTCATGTATTGGATTAGCCAGGAGAGTTTTTGGTCAGACCTAATGGCTATGTATAAATACATAGGTTGTGTTAGGGTTTTAAAGGTTGGAATCAATACAGACCTTTTCTCTCTTAATTCTCTCTTCTTCTCTTCTCTCTAGAGTTGCCACCCAAGGGTTCTTAAAGAAGCCCTAGAGAAGGGGGTGTCTCCCTTAAGTCCAAGGAGGGAGGTGCCCCATCATAGATCCAGATGGAGGGTCGGTGATTTGCTGGCCATAGAGAACATCATAGGTTCCTTCAGGTCCATGCTAAAGATCAGGAGCTTCCGCAACATGGTATTAGTGCTTGTGATATTAAGGATGATTGGCATTCGAGTGATATCATGGGTCTACAATTTGGCATCAAAGCTAGGTGATGCTTGAGACGTTGTAGACGACAATAGTCCACACGAGGACATGGTCCCGATCGGCTCCTCAGGAGTGCTAACTTGATGTAGAAGGATCTTAACAGCTGGATCTGATCGAACTCCTTCGATCTTCCTCCATCGATTCTTTAGACACTCCAGATCAATAGCAAAGGTAGAAAAGAGGTTGAGGATAGTCTCCAAAAAATTTTGTGAAGATCTGATGCTCCAATCTCACAAAACCGCACTCCTAACCCTAGATCTGAAATTTAGGGTAGCACTTTCACCAAACTCCTTGTGCCTTCTTTTCTCTCTATTTTTTGCTTTTTTGATTTTTTTTTAGATTTTTCTCATATTGACAGGATGGCTCACGAATAGAAGAAGGCTTCATTTCAGGTTTGTGCCCTCCCAAAAAAATCTATGATTTATTTTGTGCAAAACAAAGGTGGCATGAGGGAGAGATAAGATAAGGAGGTTGTTCATTCAAATTCAAACTCCATTTGAATTTGAATGACAACCAAGCTATCCTTATCCATCTAGGTCATGGGAAAGTAGGGTGTGAGCCCTCTCTAGCATGGAAAAAATTCATGCGAAATAATTTTCTCATGGAGAAAGGATAGGGTGCAAGTTTGGTGAGGTGGCATAGGAAGACTAGGTCAAAAGTAGTCTCCATTTCTCTTATCTAATTGAACCAACCCAATCCAAATTAGTTAGGCCCTATTGGTACAGAAATATGTGAGGATGCCAGAGGTAGCTAGAGTTGGAAAGGCAAGGCCACCAATGGGACTTGCAAAATAAAGTCCAAACTAGAGGTGGGTGGCTCCAGCAGGACTCTCCGATACTCAAGTCAGTTCTTTGGCCAATCAGAATGGAGTGCTTAGGAAATAAAGAAGCAGAGTAATGAAGAGGAAAAGAGCACTTAGAAAAAATATATCTAAAGAATCTCTTTTATAGATGAAGCATATAATAAACTGATGGTGATAACCATAATCGTCTGATAGTGGACTACTCAGGCCACGTGGAGTTTATTATGAAGGATGAGTTATCGTTTGTCATGACTTGTAGGCAGTTGAAATCCATTTATTGGGGTTTGGACATAGGTTAAAGACTTCAGTATATACAGTAAACTTGTAACCAACTAAGGTCTATTGGGATAACATCTAGTAGCTTTAAGGAGTTTGGAAGTTTCCTGGGTCATGTGTAGATAGGTACCTCTTAAATTGAGATCTAAAATACTGTGCTCCATCCTTTGCAGAGTAGTTATCATGAATTAGTGGCTTGACAAGGTTATTTCAGATGGCTCCAACTGATAGGCATAACACGAACTAAGTAGATCCGTGATTGGCTAGGAGAAGCTCATCTTGAAAGATACTTGAATGGAAGAACTTCGGGTGGAGGAAGCACGACTGAATGGAGTGCATCCGGAAGGAGTCTACCTGGAAGGGGTGCTACTGGGAGGAGCACGATTAAGAAGGAGCACTGCTGGGAGGAGCGCAACTGAGAGAGTTCATCTAGAAGGAGTCCGATTGGAAAGAGCATGACTGGAGGAGTTCGGCTGAAAGAAGCATTACTGGGAAGAGTGTGACTGGAAGGAGCACTATCGGGAGGAGCATGATTGAAGGAGTTCATTTGGAAGGAGTACGACTAGGAGAGTTCATCCAGAAGAAGTCCGATTAGAAGGAGCATGACTTGAGGAGTTCGGCTGGAAGGAGCGCTTTGTCCATAATATAGGACTTCAACTATCTTCAAAACTCATCACCAATCAAGATCGGGAGGGTTGAACTTTGGTCCTATCATTCATTTTAAGTTAAAAAGCAAGGTTAATTAAATAATAGTTTTCTTTTATTGTTTAGGATTGTCTGGTCGGGCTTCAACCTGCCTTCGACAAGTTCCATGGTATGGACTTGTTGTTGAGAGGATTGATAAATACCTTCAGAATGAGGGTCGGTGGCTAAGAACTTTGGTGGAGAATGGTGTCCTTTGTTGTGACTTGCCAGTCCATTGGAGAGTAGCATCTAGAGTTTGGGTAGGACTTCGTTTAAGTCAGTTCGAACAGGTGGAATTCGCCAGATGACTGGAAGGAGGCCGCGCGACTGGAAGGAGTTCCCCCAATGGAGCTCGGTCGGATAGAATCTGCCAGGTTAGTGGAAGAAATTCAGCTGTATAGTGATCGACTGGAAGGAGTTCGATAGAAGGAGTTTGGAGGGTGATTGGAAGGAGTTCGACTGGTTGACATTCATCATGCTATCAACAGGCAATGCAGCATTTAGATGAAAATCATCTATGTTTTGATGAGGTAGTTCAGCATCCACATGGCGGAGGTCATCTAGACTTTGGCGGGGGTTATTTTACCTCCAACACTTATCCTCCTACTCTCGAGTTTGGATTCTGGATGAAAGAAGTATGAAAATCACAATAGCCGAAGTCCTCTATCAGTTTTTTGCTTATCAAGAAGTGAAATGTTTTGGCTTTTTTGAATTGGCGCCGAAGTTTCTTAATGCACGAAAGATCTAAAAAGACACATTCCTTTAAATACTCGTCTAGCACGGAGATCCATGTATGGCATAATAAAATGCCCTATCAAGCATTAGAAATAGGCATGATGAATTGAACACATGGCGGGTCAAAATTGACGGAGGACGATCTACAATCATAACCACTTTGGACTTCTTCCTATTATTTAAACTCCTTTCGACTTCTTATTTCCACCGGTACCTTCTCCCTCTTATTCTTTTCTTTCTTGTCTCCTCCGAACAGTTTGCTACGATCCTTGGCCATCGTCATCTTTCTCGATCTTTTCTTATCCTTTCGATCGTCTTCCCTTCCTCTTCATCCGCTTTAAATTAGTTCCTCATCTCTTTCCTCTTCACTTCTCTGCCTTTCAGTCGTTGTTTGGGGGTCCTCCTCAGATTTCCCCCATAGGCTTTGCTCTTTTTTCTTTTTGAGACTTTGTTGTTTTTTTCTTGATTTTTTGAGGATTTTTTGATGTCTGTTTGATCCAAATGTCTTTGTCTTGGTCCACCAATTCTAGAAGTGCATTTGGTCCGACCTTTCGAAATTCTAACTCCAAAGAAGAGACCAAACCTACAGATGTATCCCATCCAACCTTCATACCTGGCACTATTTCTTGTTCATTATCTCCAGATGATCTTTCCTTAATTGATATCCAATACAGAATCCCTTCTGAATATGAATTAGAACTCCCTAGACCAAGTAACCGGGCTTGTTCCCCTTCGCTAGGCTGCTTTTGTCTGTACTTAGAAGCTTTTCATGCTGTATTGAGACTTTCTCTCCCCCCTTTTGTAGTTGTCTTTTTCATTTTTTGAACATCTCCTTTGCTTCTATACTGCCAAACTCCTTTAGGTTTATTATCAGGTTTGTCTCCTTTTGTCTTTCCACTAAAGTTCATCCAACCATTTTTCTGTTCTAGAACTACTATACCTTCAAACATCATCCTTCCATGAAAGACTGATGGTACTTCTCGTCCTAGTTCAGTAAGAAAGGATTGTTGAAGGGTGCTCCTTTCTCTATCCATAATTGGAAGGAGAAGTTCTTCTTTGTGTCCTACCTAACTCTAGAATTAGGGCTTCCTTCCTAGGGTCTTCTTAGAGAGTCAGTTCACTGAGCTCCTAGTTTAGAGGGGGATGACCTTAATTCTGCCAATAGACTCATGAACTATCGGACCCCCCTCCTATTCGAACTTCTGAATGACCAGACTTTGTTCAATATGGACTTGAGTCCTCTCAATACTACTGGTATATCTCTGCACTTCACAAGTTTTCTTCTTGTATTATACAAAATTTTTTTTTAACCCCTTCTTTATTGCAGAGATGGATACTAAGGCAGTCGAGATGCTTGTCAAGGGGCTTCAGGCTCATAAGAGGAAAGGGAAGGCTCTGACAAGGGTTCAAAGAAGGCAAGAGTCGATATTTTGAGCTCTACGACATCTGTCAATGCCACCATTGCTCCCGAGGTTGCTGATGGCATTGAGATTGTCCTTGTTGCTGAGGTTGGTGCTACTGATGCGGCTGCAATGCCTCCTACATCCTTAAGCCCTTCTACTGAAGTTCAAGTTCGAAGCTTCCTGTTGGAGGAGAAAAGAAAGAGAAAAAGAAGGAGAAAAAGAAGTCGGCCATCATAAAGGTATGGCACAAAGCTCATCCCAATGAGTCCAATGATGTCGACGAAGACTCGAAAGAGAATCCCTTCTACAACCTGGACATCATTAGGGATTTGGTTGATAAATTTGCCCTACTCGAGGTGGTAGATAAGATTGCCGACTTCGACTATGAGCAGCGCACTTGGGATTCCCTTAGGGCCTTCCTTGAGGTTATCATCTTATCTTTTCTCTTTTCTCTTTTCTTATATATGCGTAAGCCAATTTGCTCCTTGCAGTCGGGTCACTAATTATTTGCCCACATCAAAATGGTAAATCGCTTAAGGTCGAAAGCATTGAAGGCTCAGAAGGATCACTAAGCTGAGGTCAATCACCTCCAGGAGGAGAAAGCCATCGAAGTCGATCGCCTCACAAAGGAGAAGGCTGCTGAGGTTTGAGTTCTTCAAGAGGTGCTTAAAAAGGAAGAACAAACATCGATGGGGCTGAAGGCTGCTTTGGCCTTAGAAGAGGAGAGGAGGAAGAAGGTTGAAGCTAAGATCACCGAACTAAAGGAGAAGGTTTCAAGATAGATCTTGAAGGTGAAGTCTCAGGCAGTAGAGGAGTTCAAGGTCTCCTCTAAAATGATGGACTTGAATGTCAAGTTCAGCTAGGAAGCCTTCATCAAGGGGTTCGAGCTCTACGAGGATAGGATGGTCAATAAATTTTTTGAGCTCAACCTCAGCTTTCTGGTCGAAAGAGCTTCTGGCGAAGAGGTAGGACCATCTACCACCGCAGCCGACCTCCCTCTGTCGAGCCTATTATTGAAGAGCCGGGACCGACTGATGCTGCGCAAAACTCCTCAACTGCTCCCCTAGAGGTCTGAGACCTCTTATTTTGTATTTTTTCTTTTCATTTATGTGCTTTACTATACTTGAAAAATATTTTAATTAATGAAGACAAGTTTTTGAACAATTCTTTTGCAAATTTGTTGTAGCTTGGTGTGCTCTCAAGATCATCAACTTAAAAGCGCCTTGGAAAGGGTTGTTCTTCAAGGACCATTGAAGGAAAATCCTGATTTTCCGGTCCAGGTTCGTTCAGATCTGATCAGATCAAGAGATATATTTCAAAAATTTTTCTCTTGATCCCAATCAGATCTTGATATGTTTCAGATCTGATTCTTATTATTTTAATAAAATAAAATTAAAAGATAAATTAAATCAAATTTAATTTACCTGATCTGGGTAATCCTATTACCCTGTTGATGATCCTGTTTGCAGCGGAAGGTTCTGGATCTTAGCCACGCAAGCGCCTGGCCTCTACCGGTATCCACTCGGGTTGGATCTGGAGATCCTCTTCTTCTCTATCACACCTCCAAAAATCAGATCTGGATCTGATCTGGAGGATCTTCAAAACTCTTTTGAAGATGAGCAGTCGTCCTTTGCAGCAGCGCAGCCTTCTTATTTTTGATCGCCTTTCTTTGATCTGAATCGCACCAACCAAGGTCCAAAACTCCTTTTGGACGTGGAGAGCAAGGGGAGAAGAGACTATGGCATGGAGAAGGAGGGGAGAGGCAGCCTTGGGGCATGGAGAAACTATGATCTCATCATATCTCTTATCTCATACAATCTGAGTTGGATACAGGGTCTTATTTATAGACTAGCTGTGATCCAACTCCTCTTCTTCCCAACCAATCACAACCCTTTGTGAAATCAGATCTAAATCTGATTGGTGGGAATAGAGTCCCCTGGATTCCTCCTTAGAGGGTGCCTAAGACCAGTCAAAGTTGGTTCTTAGAAGAACTCTAATTGGAATCCAAAAAGGAGATGGAGTCCTTGTCCAACAAGGACTCCTAGGCGCCTCCAACTTGGGCACACGCCTAGGGTGGCGTGCGCCCTTCTCCTTGCCAGGTTCTGGCAGGGGGACAGGCCCCCACCAGCTCTCCAATAGGTGCATGACATGTGGTCAAAAGTCAAAGTGTCAATGGTCAACGTTTGACCAGTCAAAGGTAGACTTTTGACCAAAGTCAAAGAACAAGAAATGGCAGGTGACCAAAAATGGCAGGTAGTGTCTTACAAATAAGACAACCTTTTCTGACTTGGACAACCTCCTGTCAGACCATATGAAGGCCTCTGTTTGAGCACAAACTCCTTTGGCTCAGACAGGACAACTTATTTATGATAGCAAAAGAAGAACGTTAGGTTCAATCGAGTGCTAGCACGATTTCCTTGAACCTAATTGAATCTCATTCAGATCAATTGAACTAGATCAGTTCAATTGATGATCACCAGATTCAAACCCTTGTTTGTGTGACCCAGTTAGGTTCAGTTCTGTATGGTAATGGGATATGTCATGATCTCTATCATCGACATCATCGAAACTCCTTTCGATGGATCAGAACTCTTCTGATTCGAACAGCTAGAATGATCGATCATCTAAATCATTCTAATTGCTCCCAAAATCCACCAGTGACACCTAGCAGTATATGGTGGCAACCCATCAGAGCTGAATGCGAACCTCTTGGTGCAGCTACCTGTGTGATTCAGTTCTTCTATCTTGAGCCCCGATCAGATTAGGGTTAAGGTGAACTCGTCAAACCCTAGTCTCTGTCATATGATGTAATCATTCGATTCGAGTCCAATGTGAAAATCTAAATAGAAACTCTTTCTATTATTTCACTCTACCATGGCCATGGATTTCTGGACTTGATTCTCATGATCATCATAGGGCTACTCCTCTACCACCGAGGTAGATAGATTCCATCTTGATGCAATCCAGTTCCTACAATGAACATGTCATAGCCAACATACACCTCAGGGTTCCATATGGCTAGGAGACCGAGTAATGGTGTAGTCAAACTATAACACCCTCAAGGTGAACTGCCGATGCATCTCAGGTCAAAGAACCAGACACACTACTGCAGCATCGAGTCAGTCATTGACGAGAAGGTAGACTCCCTAATGACTACTCGAGGTGGTCACGCTCAGTGCCCTCGTTCTCTAACGAGTACCTGTACTCTCGCTCCGGTGTCTCCACACCGTAGACTCAAGACTCATCTACTAAAGAGAAGCGATTGTACACCAACCTTCCGGATCAATCACCATCCTCGTGATGATCCTATGGTCAGGAGCAATTTATGAGTTAATAATGATTATTCATGTCTTAAATTTTCAACTCTTGAAAATATGAATTATCATTACCATTAACTCAAAGGATGTATCACAGACACTAAATACACATATGTGATAGAAAATAACCCATTTATTGATTTTAGTCAAAATTATAATTTTGCCCCTAGAAGTGTATTACAAGTGTCAGCCAATTCTGGCTTCTAGGGCACATATATCTAACAATCTCCCACTTGTCCTAAAGCCAATTGGCTACAAGTCTAAGTCCCATCTTCTCAAGGTGGGCTTCGATCTTCTGCTGGCCCAACGGCTTTGTAAGTGGGTCTGCCACATTATCTGCGGAGTTGACTCTCTTGACCTCGACGTAACCCTTTTTGAGGTAATCGTGGATGGGGTGGTATCACCGTTTGCTTGGAACTCTTCCAGCTGATAGCTCCACCATTGCACACAAACAGTCTGCCAGATGTCGACTTTCGATCATCTATATCGGACATGAAGTCCGAGTCTGTGTATCCCTGGACTTGGAGTTCTCCGTTACCAAAGACCAAGCATCATATCCTTAGTTCTTCTCAAGTACTTAAGGATACATTTCACAGAAGTCCAGTGTTCTTCACCTGGATTTGACTGATATCTGCTTGTGACACTCACAGCATGGGCTATATCAGGTCGTGTACATAGCATGGCATACATGAGGCTCCCTATTGCAGAAGCATAAGGGATCTTGCTCATGCGTTCTATTTCCTCAGGTGTGCTGGGGCACATCTTCTTGGAAAGATGAATACCATGTCTGAAGGGTATTAATCCCCTCTTAGAGTTTTCCATACTAAACCTCTTTAGTACTTTCTCTATGTACATCTTCTGTGAAAGTCCTAGCATCCTATTCGGTCTATCCCTATAGACCTTAATTCCTAGAATAAAGGATGCTTCACCTAGGTCTTTCATGGAGAATTCCTTGGACAACCACATCTTGACTGATGTCAACATGGGAATATCATTCCCAATAAGGAGGATGTCATCCACGTACAATACGAGGAAGACAACAGCGCTCCCACTGACCCTTTTGAAAACACATGGTTCCTCTTCATTTTTGATGAAACCAAACTTTTTGATCACATCATTGAAACGAGTGTTCCAGCTCCGAGATGCTTGCTTAAGTCCATATATGGACCTTTGCAGCTTGCAAACCTTGTGATCAGTATCACTGGATGTGAAACCTAGCGGCTGTTCCATATAGATATCTTCCTCAAGATATCCATTTAAGAATGCCGTTTTCACGTCCATTTGCCATATTTCATAATCGAAATAGGCTGCAACAGCAAGCAATGTGCGGATGGATTTTAGCATAGCTACTGGGGAAAAGGTATCCTGATAGTCTATGCCTTCGCGTTGACTATAACCTTTTGCCACCAATCTAGCCTTGAATGTCTCCACATTCCCATCTGCACCAATCTTTCTCTTGAAGATCCATTTACATCCAATAGGTACTATACCTTCTGGTGGATCTACCAAGGTCCAGACTTGGTTTGAGTGCATCGAGTCAATTTCTGACTGCATTGCCTCTAGCCATTTCTCGGAGTCGATATCTGATATCGCCTCGTTGTAGGTTTTGGGATCATCACCATGAGCACCATTACCTACGAGGAACATTTCCTCTACATCCTCTGAAACAATACCTAAGTATCTTTCAGGGGGACGGGAAACTCTTTCCGATCTACGAGGTGGAGGAGGTAGTGTTCTTATTGGCTCAACCTGATTTGGTTCCACTTGGTCCTTAGCTCGTTCTGCTTGTGAGACTTTCTCATCAAGCTTGATCTATTTTCCAATGCCGCTATCTTGAATAAACTATTTTTCAAGAAAGATGGCATGTCGACTCACAATCACATTGTGGTCTTCTGGAATGTAGAAATAGTATCCTAATGACTCTTTAGGATATCCTATGAATCGAGCTCTGAAGGACCTAAACTCTAACTTGTCCGCTTGTTGTCTTTTGACATGAGCCGGACAACCCCAAATTCTGAGATGACTCAGACTTGGTTTCTTACCGTGCCATATCTCATACGGTGTGGTAGGAACGGTTTTAGAGGGAACCCTATTCAGTAGATAGATTGAAGTTAACAATGAGTGTCCCCAAAGAAAATCAGGGAGGTCTGTGAAGCTCATCATGGATCGAACCATATCTAATAGAGTCCGATTTCTCCATTCTGAAACCCCGTTGAGTTGAGGTGTTCCTGGTGGAGTCCATTGAGAGACTATGCCATTATCCTTGAGATAGTCTAGGAATTCCCTGCTAAGGTATTCACCTCCTCGATCTGATCGAAGAACCTTAATGGGTTTTCCTGTTTGTTTTTCTACTTCATGTCTGAATTCTTTGAACTTTTCAAAGGCTTCAGACTTGTGTCTCATAAGATACACATACCCATACCTAGACAGATCATCGGTAAAGGTAATGAAGTAGACAAAATTGCCTCTAGCCGGCACATCAAATGGGCCGCACACATCAGTATGTACTAGGGCAAGGAGATCTGTGGCCCTCTCCCCATGTCCAACAAAAGGGAGTTTAGTCATTTTGCCTTGAAGACAGGATTCACAAGTTGGATATGACTCGGAAGTCAATGGACTCAATAGCCCATTTTTCTCCAATTTGTTGATCCTATCTTCTGCTATATGACCTAATCTCAGGTGCCATAGATATCTGTCGTTTGGACTATCCCTAGGTCGTTTGGCATTCACGTTTTGCTCGATAGTTAGAACAGGTACATCAATATGTAGCTGATAAAGACCATTAATAAGGAAACCATTTGCAATTTTATTTCTTTCATAAAGAATGTTACAATGGTCCTTAAAGAAGGTGATCACATAACCTTCTTGTGCTAAGCATGAAACAGAAATCAAATTCCTGCTGGCTGCAGGCACAAAATAACAGTCTTGCAAAACTAAGTCTAAACCAGATGGTAATCGCAGAGGGTATGTTCCCACGGCTACTGCAGCAACTCTTGCTCCATTACCAATGCGTAGGATCATGTCTCCATCCCTCAGCCTCCTGCTATCCTCAAGACCCTGCATAGAAGTGCACAGATGAGCACTAGAACCAGAGTCAAGCACCCAACTGGATGCAGAAGAAACCGTAAGGTTAGACTCAATAACGAGCATACCTCCAGAAGGACCTTCCTTCTTGTTCTTCAGGGTGGCCAGGTAAGTAGGGCAGTTCCGCTTCCAATGGCCGTCGCTGTTGCAATGGAAACACTTTCCTTTGCCATCGGCCTTTTTCTTCGATTCTGCCTTCTTCTTCTTTGATCCTTCCACCTTTTGCTTTTTCACAGACTTCTTTTTCTTTCCATAAGACTTTCTTTTGGAAGAAGTCCGTTCCATAGCAAGAACTGAGCCTTTAGAACCTTTCATAGAAAGCTCAGCGGTAACCAGCATATTCATTAACTCGGCCAAGGAATTCTGAAGTTTATGCATGTGGTAATTCATGATGAATTGCCCATATGCATCAGTCAAGGATTGCAGAATGATATCGTTCTGCAGGTCCAAGTCCAACTTCACACCGAGCTTCTCAAGCTCTTCCATGTCCTTGATCATTGTCAGACAGTGATCTTGGACTGACTGCCCATCACGCATCTTAGCCTTAAAAAGTCATTTTCGTGACTTGATATTTGGCTGCGCGACTCTGTTCACCAAACATCTCCTGCAGGTGAGCCAACATTTGGCGAGCAGTCCCGATATCCTCATGTTGGCGCTGGAGCTCATCAGACATCGAGCCCAACATGTAATATCTGGCCTTATTATCTTCGTCAATCCATTTTTCCAGAGACGCTCTCTGTTCAACAGATGGACGGGCTGGTAATGTGGGAGGGTCCTGGTCCAAAACATGGGTTAACTTCTCGGAACCCAAAATAATTTTGTAGTTCCTGAGCCAATCTTTATAATTGGGTCCAGTCAGTCTATGTGTGTCCAGGATACGTGCCAATGGGTTTGACGCAGACATATTCCTGTAGAGAGTCAAAGATTCTAGTTAGATACTGTAATTTTGACTTGACCAATTTGTTTAGGGATTTTATTTTTAAACAAATTAGCTCCCACTATTTTCTCGGATCCCTACACTCCCTCTGTAGAGATGCGAAAATCTCCACGATTAATGATTTCTAGTGGGTGGTGCGGTCTCACCAACTGACTCATCACCTCACCTAACAGTTATTGGTGATGGGTTAGCCAATGAGTGAACAACTCTTGTTCAATGATTCTCTAATCATGGTGCACCCAAACTTGGTCTCTAATTCATGAATCTCACCGTATCCGGAATATTGATCCACTCCTTAGTTAAGTCAGACCCACCATTTGCATAGACTGGGTTCCTAATTGAGTCTCTCACCGTATCCGAAATATTGAGCCCAACTCATCCTCCAGCCCATAGCATCCAATGCCTAATAGACATGGTTGCATCTTCCCGGTGCAACTGAGCCACTGTATCCAGCCGAGAACAATCAACCCCGGGAAGGGCCCGCACATCTACAATGGTGGAAGACCTCAGACTTAATCTTTTCTTAGGGAGAATTGATTCAGGTCTCATTAAACTAGACTTGGCTTAGTCATAACAATTATGACTAACCTAGTGGCATGGGTTAGCTCGGATTATTGACCACCTCAGATCAGAACTGTGTCAACAGATATGGCCAGGTAAGTGAGACCGGTGGAAGGAATATGCCATTAACTCGTACAAGAACGCATTCAGGTCGAGTAGCTTCCAATTAAAAACCAGTCGGTCGTCTATGCCAAACTTACCTTAGACACCAAATTGTTGAGTCAGAACCAATTGGGTTAGCCTACAATCCAGACTCTAACCTCTGAGCCTAATTAGGTCTTGCTTGATCGTGACTCGATCTTGACCCAGACTTAATCCTATTAGGCTGGTCAATTTAAGCATTGTTGATCCCATCTAACCAACTCTTGATTCGGTTTGATCAACCGCTTAGACCTAATTGAGCTACCCAAGCCCGAACCCAGTATTATGAATATGTCTTAGATCTGAAATTCTCAATTTTAGACCTAATTAATATTCCATAAACTTAATTCTTAATTAAGTAGGGTTCATAAACAAAATATGCACAATAAATCCTAGGGTTTCAGGATCTAGGGTTTTGCAGAAAGTAAGTTTTGGGTTTCTGATTAAGGACGAACACGCAGCACCCCTACACATCATAAGAACACCCCATCGAATGGGAAGAGAGGGCCTTTAAACCCTTCTTCGTTCTTATGACCGGACGGCCAAGAGGAACGCCTTAATCAGGAACATTCAATACTACAAAACAATATCAGATCTATATCATATATCTCATATATAAAGTAGATCTAATCATGGCATATTTTGCATACATCTCATGTATCATAATCATGCATATTTTTCAGATCTAAATTATCTCATAATAATCTAAAAAATTAGATTTAAATTGATCTAATCAAAATAAATTCTAATCTAGACAATTATGTAGAACTATTCTACAACTAGTCTAGACATGCATCAATCATATCTCATATGATATTCAAAAATTAAATAATTTTTATTTGCTATTTTTTAGATGTTATTATAACACTTATAATATCAAAAAATAGTAAATAAAAAGATCTAAAACATGATTTAATCAGATTAAATCAAAAATATGCAAGAATATTCTATAGAACTATTCTATTCTAGAACTAGTCATGCATATCTTCTAATCTTAGATCCAAATTATTTAATTTTAATTTTTTCTGATTTCAGATCTGATCACATCTCATGTGACATCTGAAATCAATTATTTTCTAATTAAAATAAATTTAAAATCAGATCTAAATAATTTAGAACCATGGCTCTGATACCAGTTGAAGGGAAATCCTGATTTCCCGGTCCAGGTTCGTTCAGATCTGATCAGATCAAGAGATATATTTCAAAAATTTTTCTCTTGATCCCAATCAGATCTTGATATGTTTTCAGATCTGATTCTTATTATTTTAATAAAATAAAATTAAAAGATAAATTAAATCAAATTTAATTTACCTGATCTGGGTAATCCTATTACCCTGTTGATGATCCTGTTTGCAGCGGAAGGTTCTGGATCTTAGCCACGCAAGCGCCTGGCCTCTACCGGTATCCACTCGGGTTGGATCTGGAGATCCTCTTCTTCTCTATCACACCTCCAAAAATTCAGATCTGGATCTGATCTGGAGGATCTTCAAAACTCTTTTGAAGATGAGCAGTCGTCCTTTGCAGCAGCGCAGCCTTCTTATTTTTGATCGCCTTTCTTTGATCTGAATCGCACCAACCAAGGTCCAAAACTCCTTTTGGACGTGGAGAGCAAGGGGAGAAGAGACTATGGCATGGAGAAGGAGGGGAGAGGCAGCCTTGGGGCATGGAGAAACTATGATCTCATCATATCTCTTATCTCATACAATCTGAGTTGGATACAGGGTCTTATTTATAGACTAGCTGTGATCCAACTCCTCTTCTTCCCAACCAATCACAACCCTTTGTGAAATCAGATCTAAATCTGATTGGTGGGAATAGAGTCCCCTGGATTCCTCCTTAGAGGGTGCCTAAGACCAGTCAAAGTTGGTTCTTAGAAGAACTCTAATTGGAATCCAAAAAGGAGATGGAGTCCTTGTCCAACAAGGACTCCTAGGCGCCTCCAACTTGGGCACACGCCTAGGGTGGCGTGCGCCCTTCTCCTTGCCAGGTTCTGGCAGGGGGACAGGCCCCCACCAGCTCTCCAATAGGTGCATGACATGTGGTCAAAAGTCAAAGTGTCAATGGTCAACGTTTGACCAGTCAAAGGTAGACTTTTGACCAAAGTCAAAGAACAAGAAATGGCAGGTGACCAAAAATGGCAGGTAGTGTCTTACAAATAAGACAACCTTTTCTGACTTGGACAACCTCCTGTCAGACCATATGAAGGCCTCTGTTTGAGCACAAACTCCTTTGGCTCAGACAGGACAACTTATTTATGATAGCAAAAGAAGAACGTTAGGTTCAATCGAGTGCTAGCACGATTTCCTTGAACCTAATTGAATCTCATTCAGATCAATTGAACTAGATCAGTTCAATTGATGATCACCAGATTCAAACCCTTGTTTGTGTGACCCAGTTAGGTTCAGTTCTGTATGGTAATGGGATATGTCATGATCTCTATCATCGACATCATCGAAACTCCTTTCGATGGATCAGAACTCTTCTGATTCGAACAGCTAGAATGATCGATCATCTAAATCATTCTAATTGCTCCCAAAATCCACCAGTGACACCTAGCAGTATATGGTGGCAACCCATCAGAGCTGAATGCGAACCTCTTGGTGCAGCTACCTGTGTGATTCAGTTCTTCTATCTTGAGCCCCGATCAGATTAGGGTTAAGGTGAACTCGTCAAACCCTAGTCTCTGTCATATGATGTAATCATTCGATTCGAGTCCAATGTGAAAATCTAAATAGAAACTCTTTCTATTATTTCACTCTACCATGGCCATGGATTTCTGGACTTGATTCTCATGATCATCATAGGGCTACTCCTCTACCACCGAGGTAGATAGATTCCATCTTGATGCAATCCAGTTCCTACAATGAACATGTCATAGCCAACATACACCTCAGGGTTCCATATGGCTAGGAGACCGAGTAATGGTGTAGTCAAACTATAACACCCTCAAGGTGAACTGCCGATGCATCTCAGGTCAAAGAACCAGACACACTACTGCAGCATCGAGTCAGTCATTGACGAGAAGGTAGACTCCCTAATGACTACTCGAGGTGGTCACGCTCAGTGCCCTCGTTCTCTAACGAGTACCTGTACTCTCGCTCCGGTGTCTCCACACCGTAGACTCAAGACTCATCTACTAAAGAGAAGCGATTGTACACCAACCTTCCGGATCAATCACCATCCTCGTGATGATCCTATGGTCAGGAGCAATTTATGAGTTAATAATGATTATTCATGTCTTAAATTTTCAACTCTTGAAAATATGAATTATCATTACCATTAACTCAAAGGATGTATCACAGACACTAAATACACATATGTGATAGAAAATAACCCATTTATTGATTTTAGTCAAAATTATAATTTTGCCCCTAGAAGTGTATTACAAGTGTCAGCCAATTCTGGCTTCTAGGGCACATATATCTA